>BDUI01000491.1:175558-186358 GCA_002335545.1 Apodemus speciosus | reverse complement strand
TGTGAGCCTGGTGCCTTTGGAGGCCAGCAGGGGACGGATGCTTGCTCGATCCCCTGGGCTGGGATGACAGATAGCTTTGAGTCATCATGTGGGCATGCTGACCCAGATCTTCTAAGACAGCCAGTGCTCAGCTGTGAGCTATCCTTCCAGCCCCAGCTCACAGAGACTTGATGAGTGCCAATACTTCATTTCAGAATCCAGCTCTTCAAAACATTTCTTTTTTAATTCAATGGACTTCCTAGAGAATGCCTATTTGCTATGAAGCCTAGGAAAATGTCCACAGTTAAGAAAAAATTAGAACTTCAACTTTTACCCCCAGACTCTCTCATTCCAGGTGCAGTCAACCCACTAATTGGTGTACCCTCCTTTAAAATGTCCCCTCTGCCTCCTCCCCAGGCTGTCTCCTAAAGACACAGCGCCATGGGATCAAAGTGGCCCCTATGGACCCAGACACTCAGTGGAGTAGCTCCCTGTCCTTTACACCCCAGATTTCCCCCAAAGCTAATACCTTAAGATAGCGGTAAAGGACATAAGTGAAGAACTCAAAGGCCTAAAAACTCACAAAGGCAGACGATGAGAAACTTCTAGGAATCTTTTTTTTTTTTTCATTTTTTGGGTGGGGGGCATGCTTCAACACAAGTTCTTTCTTCCCTTAGGAAGAAGACATTTTATTTTATGTTTTAAGGTTCTAGAAAAATTACGTAAATTCTCAGGTAAATTAACTAAGTTTGAAATGAGCTCACTTGGGTGACAAATTTCTCATCCACTGATAAGACCAATGGTACAGTAGTGAGTGTCCTAAAAATAGTCTTTAAACAAAACTTAAACACAAATGTACTTTTACTAATTCAGCAGAGTGAGCTGTTTTCTGAGTGAAGCAGCTTCCTGCTTAGCTCCTGCTGCTGTAATCAGGAGGAAGGACTTACTGCAGCCATGTCCTTGATAAGCTTGATAATGATCTCTGAGATCTGAGTAGGAGTTGAGCCTTTCATCCACCAATGACTTTCACCTCGTCGGAGGTAACTACAAAGAAAACAATGTTATTTCAGCACAGAGCATTTTAACTGTTTAACTGACTAAATCGATTAGAATGTTTTTGATTTTTATTACACTCTTATTAATTTATTTGGTGTGTATCTGTTTGTATAAGTGTGATATGGGGTTCAGAAAGTCAAAGAACAACATTCAGAGTGCGTTCTCTCCCTCCACTGTGAGTCCTGAGAGGCTCACACCCAGGCTGGGAGGCTCGGCTGCTCTTATTCACTGGGCCATCGCACCAGTATGCAGTTATTTTTTTTTTTTATTTTTTTAATTTTTGAGACAGGGTGTTGCTATGCAATCCAGGATGGCCTTTAACTTATTAATCTCCTTCCTTATTTGCATGAGTGCTAGAATTACGGTGTGTTAACCAATTAAGTAATTAATTTTGTTATTCACTTTTTTCTTTATTTTTTATTTTTATGTGTGTGTGTGTGTGTGTGTGTGGGTGTGTGTACTTGTATGCATGTATGTGTACCCAGGCATGCAAGCCCACAGAAGCCAGTAGAGGGTGCATAATCCCTTGGAACTGGAGTAATAATCATCATATGTTGTACCAGAGAAGAGAACCCTGGTACAAAAAAAAAAAAAAAAAAAAAAAANGTGTGTGTGTGTGTGTGTGTGTAGATGTGTATGTAGCCCATACTGTCCCTGGGTATCTTCCTTCATCATTTCTCACCTCGTACCGAGGTCGTCTCTGACTGAGCCTGGAGCTCGCCCCTTGCTGTCAGTCTGCTTGGCGGGCGTGTTTAGGGGAGGCTCTGTCTGTCTCAGTCTCCGATCTTTGGGACAGCACACAGGGTGCACACCCACTGCTTATAGCTTAAGTTCTGGCAGCTATAAAACTGTGAGCGACAGTGTAACGGTGTCTGCACACGTGTGCCGCAGTCCCCGCCCCCCCCCCCCCCGCAGCTGTTGGGTCTGTGTTTGCCTCACGCCTCTTCCTTTGTTCACTGACATTTTTAACCTTTTCTACAAAGTGTTACTGACATTTATTGGCCTTTTGCCCTTTTATAAATATTATTTAAATATTATGGCCAATAGTCTATTATGTAACTTTAGATATTTTCCAGGTAGGTCTTTCAATTTAAAAACATTTTTATAGAATGTATGCCAAATACACTCACTGTTATGTATCAAATCTGTGGCTCTTTTTCAATATAACTTTGGTATTAGTGAAAATTTAAGATTAGAAACATTTTTCTAAAATTTGTCTTTGTAGAGTTTTAAAAGAATTATAAGGTATTGTACTGGCTGGTTTTTKTGTGTCAACTTGACACAGGCCGGAGTTATCATAGGAAAAGGAGCTTCAGTTGGGAAAGTGCCTCCATGAGATCCAGCTGTGGAGCATTTTCTCAATTAATGTTCAAGGGGGGGAGGGCCCCTTGTGGGTGGTGCCATCCCTGGGCTGGTAGTCTTGGGTTATAAAAGAGAGCAGGCTGAGCAAGCCAGGGGAAGCAAGCCAGTAAGTAACATCCCTCCATGGCCTGGGCATCAGCTCCTGTCTCCTGACCTGCTTGAGTTCCAGTCCTGACTTCCTTTGGTGATAAACAGCAGTGTAGAAGTATAAGCTGAATAAACCCTTTCCTCCCCAACTTGCTTCTTGGTCATGATGTTTCTGCAGGAATAGAAACCCTGACCAGGACACATATTAAGTGATATGAAGTTTATCTCCTATTACTTATTTTTATTGTGGGAAGTACTAACATAAACTTGAAATTTACGTCTCTATACAGTAAGAAACATAATATTTTTCAACACAGATACACAAATACCAAATGTTACCTTAAAAGCTTACTTTCTATATTCTGTGATAGTCTTTTTAAAAATATTAGTAATTTTATCTCATTTATTAATCGATTGATTGATTGTTTTTTTTTTTTTTTGGAAACAGGGTCTCTCTGTATAGCCTTGGCTTTCTTCACTCTGTAGACCAGGCTAGCCTCAGATTCAGAGATCTGCCTGCCTCTGCTTCCAAGTGCTGTGGTTAAATGCTTGTGCCACCACTGCTCAGTTAATTTAGTAATTTTAAATAATTAAAAATATTAATATTAGAGTGTGAGGGTGCGCATGCATTCGAGAGATGTGTCCATACCACAATGCGTGCAGAAGGGAGAGGACWTCTTCATGAAATCTCCTTTCCTTCCACTGCTAGGGGACCAAACGCAGGCCACCAACCTTGCACATGGGCGTCTTCCCCTGCGGAGTCATCTGGCTGCCTGACACTGCATTGTACATATAGCTAGTTGCTCACACATGYTATTTAGTGAGTGRGGCAACAGTAAAATTTGTGATGTTTTAAGTGTTTGACACTGAAATTGAGAGAATGACAAACCTGGAGTTGAAGATCATTGGCAGGGTGACTGTCGTAACCCCTTTGCCCACAGTGGTGCCCGCTGTCCCAGTGATGGTTGTCCCTTTGGCTTTGAGCTGGACAGTGAGCGCCTTGGCAATGCATCCTAGAAACATGTCCAAGATACCCAGCTTATTCCAGTCTCCTCTCTCGGTCGAGTGAATGACGTCACTGATGTCAGCTGGGGGGAGAGACTTCACCCCTATGATACTGGCCAGACGATTAGGGGTCACTTCAGGCAAAACACGTCTTAGTAAGGAGGTTACCTGATTARAAGATCGAAAAAGTACATTTAAACATTGTTAATTTACACTTTTCATGTAAATTATTCTGTAGCTTTAAAATCCATGGAAATAACAGAAATTAACTTAATACTTTTAATAATTTATAGTTTTAATTTTGAGAAGAATATAATTTAAGCATTTTCAGAGTGGTGACTACTACCGAAGACAGAATGAAAACAAAAACAAAAACAAGCATTTTACCTTTGTTCTGGATATTAAATGGCATAAAATCTCTCTTGGCAAGAAGTCAGTACTTTTTATTACACTACACTAGTAGTTAGAACAAATCTTAAACAATAAACATGGAGTTCAGTTTTGATCAGAAACAAAACGTAAAGTAATAAAAGTTCACGTTTACGGTCTTTCGACTTTCAAGCTTTTAAGTCTCAGGGAAGAGACAGAAGGAAGCGGCGTGCCGGCCCACCTGTCTCTGGACCCTCGGGGAGGCTGTGTGGAGCAAGGAGAAAAGGTCTTGGAGCAGTGTCAGCTGCTGGGCCAGGTACTGTCTGCCTACATTGGAGCCACTCAGGGCCAAGACCATGGAGAGCAGCTCGAAGCAGTAAGCGTCTGAGGAGGCGTCCTCATCACTGGGCTGAGAATTGGCATTCTCCTTGCTGGATATGGCGTGTTCCCACTCTTCACGAACTCTTGTGGCTTCCATGCGAATAGCTTGGACGATGTGTGCACATACCTATGTGAAGGCAACATAGAAAGTACAGGATTTTATTCATAGGTCTTTACTATTGGTAGAATAAGCAAAAAATGCAAAATATGAGGTTACTATCTGACTTAATACTTTTTTTTTGCCAGTATATTCTCCATTATATTATTTTCTTAACTCATCTTAAAAATAATGGGACAAACTAGGGGAAACTATGACACAAATCTCAATAACCAAATCATCTGATATAAATAGCCAAGTTAATGAAGCAGGAAAATAAAATATAAATTTATGCTGCTTTTTTTCCTTTAAAAAAGATTTAATGTTATGAAAAATAATATGAGGGTTAAAAAAATCAATATTTTCCATCTCCCTATTTTTTGTTGTTGTTGTTGATGGAGTTACCCTATACCAACCAGGCTAGCATTAAATCCAAGTCTTCCTCTCTCTATCCTCTACATAGCTRAGATCACAGATGTGTGTCTTTGTGCCTGGTTTCTATCTGTCTTCTGAAGTGCTATTTTTATGTCACCTAGCATTCTCGTATATGAAAAACCTAGACTTACTTCTCTGGATACTTATGTTTAAAAGTATTAATACCGGTATATTTAACATTAGTAACTTCGTTCTTCCCTTCCTGGTTGAGAAAATGAAAAGAAAAAGGAATATAATAAGATGCAAACGTTATGTTTGTTATGCCTGGTTACTATGACTAAAGTACAATACTGTACCCGGGGTGTAACAGCTCCCACATACAACCCTAGCACTTGGGATCCTAAGAGAGGAGGATTTTAAGTTTAAGGCAGGTCTGGCTACCAAAGTGTTGCTCCGCCTCCAACCAATCAACCAATCAACCAATCAATCAATCCACCCACCAAAGATGCTTGGTAGCCACCTACGCACCTGCTGAAAACAGAGATAACAAATGAAGCAACAGAGACAGTGAAGAGTCACATTTGTAATAGACTTTCCCTCTCCTTTATATTGAGACAAGGTTTCACTACACAGGCTGGGCTGGTCTCACATTCTGCAACCTCTGCTCAATTCTCTGCTTTTTCAGTGCAGGAGTCACAGGCACAGGCAGCATGCCCGACTCTTCCAGTGCTGCAGCATGGCACTGCGGCCATCCCATTTTAGGAGGGACACACACTCTACAGGACCAATGGATACGGAGCATTCAAAGCCTTCACAGATTTAGAGGACATTTTATAAACTGAAAGTCCCCAGGGAAGCTAAGAGACAAAGACATCTGGGCAGCTAGTAACTCACCTGCTTTTGTAAGTTAGTCAGTTTACTCCTGCTGAATATGATTCCAACCATGTGTTCCTTTAGGTCAGCATCGGATGTTGCCTTTACATAGAAAAGTAAAAATAAAGAAGTAGACTCTTTAGAGAAAATGTGTATATTTGACATTTTAGAGTACCTTGAGAAATAATTAAGCATATATATATGYACATTATTGTTAAATTGAAGCTCATAACTCCAAGACAAGGAAGGATAGAGTTTGAGGAAGTCATTTTACAAAGCATTATAAAAATGAACAAAATTTGAGGAAAAAAGGGGGCTCTGTCCCTTTATAAACTAGAGAAATGGGAAGAAATCAAAATCAAAACAAATAAATGGGACACAATGATAAAGAAGATGAATTCTATAACTTAAAAGGAGGTAACCCGAGTTGAAGAGATGGCTYAGTGGTTAAGAGCACCGACTGCTTTTCTAGAGGTCCTGAGTTCAATTCCCAGCAAGCACATGGTGGCTCAAAGCCATCTGTAATGGGATCTGATGCYGTCTTCTGTGTGTTTGAAAACAGTGACAGTGCACTCATATACATAAAATAAATAAAAGAAAAAAAGGAGGTAACCATAAAACTAAAATCTATTTCCTCAAACCCACTGAGCTCAATCTGTATTACCCCAAAAGAGAGGGAAGACACAAATAGCCAGCACAGGAAATAAGAGGTTTCACTCTAGAGTCTACAGGTATTAAAGATACTGATACTATTGTCAACAATTTATGCAAACAAATTCTGTAACCAAACACAGTAGTTAATAGAACTGTCAAGGCTTTCTCGAGAAGAAATGGGTAACTGAAATAGTCCCATATTGAGTAAGGAAAGCAAATTCCTAGGAGGTGGCCCTTTATCATCTGCGGGCTGAATTATGCACAGCTTTGTTCCAGATAGTTATTTTCATCTTAGCTGTGTTTACATCTTTGCTAATTTGTTATTTTTAAACAAAACTATGTTGACATATCTGCCATATATCTCTTTGAGAAATTTCAATTGTTTTTGGTACGATCACAGATATGTACACCTGAGTTACCTAGAGATCATTTTCATCATTCTTAAAAAGATACTGTGCTATATATCTATCATCTAATGTTATTGCTATATTATTATTATTGTTGTTGTTATTGATAAACAAAATATTTATACACCAATAACACATTGACTAAAGTCCATAGCACTGATTATTCTCCTGAATGACATTTAAGCAATTAACAGAAGAGAAATACATAAGAATATCCATTCTGAGGGAAATGCTTAGCAGAATAGGAAAGAAGAAAACACCCTCAGTCTCAATAACAGAATCTAAAAAAAAACAAAAAAAAAACAAAACAAAACATGAAAACCTTCTAATAACATCACTTTTTCTTTGTGGATGCAGAACAAGGAAGCGGCCTGCCCTGCAGCTCCGCTCCATGTGACGCTGCAGTGCCTCACCAAGAGGAACCCAAGAGCTTGACCCGTCCTCTTAGGTGGACTGTTTCAGTCCAGAAAAAAATAGTAAGGTAACTCTTTTAGACAATATTCCAAAAGCACTGAAGAGTCATTATTTCAGTAAAATGTAACCCCTCATACACATAAYACCATGGTGGGTGATGTGGATGAGCTCTCTGAGAAGCCATGGGAGAGATAAGACACAGTATATATGAACGTCTAAGAAAAAAGAAGCCATGAGGCAGAAGCGCAGATGGGTTAGTATGAACTCTGGCAGAGGGGGAAGTCGTAAAGAAGGTCCCTCCTATCTTTGGCTAGACCATGGCAGGACGTGCAAAGGAGGCAGAATTCAGTGAGTCCCACGGATGCCAACAGCAACCAGCAAGCACTCACAGAGCAGCTCCTATGGATGAAAACTTCCCTCTAGCTTGGATATGGAGGGGTGAATTGCTTTTAGCTCCTTTACCTTCTTTCTAATGCCAGTTAAGAAAAAAAAATCATCCACGACATAGAAACTACAGCCACATACCCACTAAAATGTAAAGGAACCCAACAGTTGGTTGTCTTACAAAAAGTAAGAAAATGAAAATGAGAAACAAAATTTTAGTCTACAAATAAATACATTGTGTACTTTTTCCTCTCCTTCAGGGGACGACAGGAGCGCCTTTTCCTCCTGCTCTGGTGTAGGCTCAGCATCTCCAGAGATGAGCTTTCCAAACACCTGACAAAGAAGGGAGACCGGCAGGTGAGAAAGAGSCAATGGCAGCACTACCCTGGAAGCTGGAGGACTGCCTAATTCTGACGGGCTTTAATTAATTCTTTATTTTGAAGCAGGGTGTAACTCTRYAGTCCAGACTGTCCTCAAGTTTGCAGCAATCCTTTTGTCTTAGCCTCTAGGGTGCCAGGACCCCCACTGAGCCCGATTTTGAAGGGTTCCCTCTAATACAGCACCTCTATCCATCCCACTACTACTGCTTCGCCAACACTGGATATTGGTAATGGCCTAAAGGAAGTGAACACAGGCTGTGCTTGGAACCAGAAAATTGTAGTAAACTATCTGCATAGGTCAGTTTACCCTGTAGGTCACTCACTTGAGAGGTGATGAGTCTGAACACGCGGAGGGTCTCGGCCTCACAGCTCCTTTGCTGAGCCACACTGGCTGAGATCTGGCCAGCGATTTTTGTGCTTTCACCATCTTTCCAACCAAGGACTTTTACTTGTCGAACTCTTAATGTATTTTCTGGGCCCTTTAACTCAATTTTGATGATGTGATTATCCCCTCCTGGGAGTTCACTTGTTACCCAGCCAATGTGCCTGGAATCCAAATCGACCTGGTGGAGCAGAAAAAGGACAGGAACCTGATACAGCAGAATCACTTTATCACTGCCCTGGGCCCAGCATCAGTAATAGAAAGTTCAAATAAACAACTGCACAGCAGTAACGATTATCAGGTTATTCCTATTATCCTATTTAAGTTCTGTGAGGACAAGTCGTATTATTTACAGGAGCCAGAACAAAGAAGAAAGCGAGGTTAACACAGGTTGAGAGAGTTTCAGGAGGTGATGGGGCTGAGAACTGATACAGGCCTGCCTACCATATGGTTTCCCTGTATAAAATTTTGTAAGCGAACTATTAGAGTCTACATAGTTCCCCTATGCTGGCTCTCAGTGAAGACAATGTAAGCAATGAGGTGCTGCTTTATGGATCCTTACATTCAATACCACAGGAGAAAATGGTAATTTCATTGTGCTGGTATGTCAGATGAGTGTTTGTGTATCAAGGACTGAATGTCAATACATAGCAAAATGAGTTTTGACACTACTTCACCAATGAAATTAAAATTATTCTCATTGTATTTGATAACCAAGGAGGAACCTGCAGCTTTCTAGATGATTTATTTAGACATTTGTTACTTTAACTATAATGTCAATACTTGCAAAAAGAGAAAATAAATGTGGAAATCAAAACAAAACAAAACTACTTTTACAATAATTTGCCTAGATTCTTTAGTATWTAAATATTTTTCATTTTAACTCTCAATATGATTGGAGAAAAATTCAAAGAAACTTATTGATTTTTGCATTACAAAGCAAACCTAGAAGAAAGGCTCTGATAAGGCATTAATTATGTAAGTTCCTGAGCTTGTGCATCACCTCAGGCCTGTGCCCAATGGCTTCATTTCTACAGCTGTTTTGTAAATGGATTTTCAACACAGATCTAGCTGCTGGAGTAAAAGCCATCGCTGTATTTATTTGGCTTTGTTAGGCTAACAGTCAGTTTTAACCTAAGTGTTGGCAAGTGAAGTTCCTGGCTGTGAACCAGTGAGCTAAAGGCGCTCGAGTCTTCACAGGACAGTGAGGCTGCAGACTGTATGCTCCTGACTGAGGGCGGTTAAAGAAATAATGGGGAGATATCTAGCATTGGCTACAGACTAGTTTCAACTTACTGTTTTGTGAATAAATGATTTCTTATGCTATCTAGGTAGTATGGCAAAGCTGAAACTAAACAGTGAAACTGAGAAGAAAAAAAAATGACATTTCAATTACCTGCTTTATTCTGCACAAATCTTCTACTGCTTTACCAGTTAAGAAGGTCATTGAGGTAACTTTATTCTATAACAGAAATTCAAAATAGTTATACTATGTTTCTTCTTGGAACGTTTACATATACAATAATGTCTTACAGCCTTCAGATGTCACATTACTGCTTCAACTTGAGGTAACAGTCCTCATAGACCCCATACCATTTGTCCAATCACCTACAGTGCCTACAATTCCAGTCATCTCTTAGATTTTAGCTCTATGATTTCTCAGTTTGACTTTCCCAGTTTTAACCCAATTCCAAACCTTCAAATTCTGTATCTTCATGTAGTATCTAACAATTCTGTTCACCCAACCCCCCGTTTTGAAGTACATGAAAGGAACGTTCCTTAACTAAGATAAATACTTGTGTGTGTCATCACTACTATATGGCTTTGGGAAAGAACATCTTTAGTAAGGTCCATTCTATTTCTTCAAAGGGCTCAGCGAACCAGGAAGGCAATGCTAATGCTCATGCAGGAAATAAATATCCAGTGCCATGTCTCAGTACAGGAAGCCAGTCACCCCGGCACTAGAGCTGGGTAGCTTTATGCTAAGTACATCAAAAAGATGGACAAGCATTAATTCTTCTTGAGGTGTTTATTATGAATTGTAACTCAAAACCACAAATGTTGTGGTGGGAGGCAAAGTGATGTGTTTGCTCAAGGATGTCTCTTAAAAGGAAAGCAGATGTTAAGAGTTTTTTGTTTTACAATAAATATTGTTATGAAGTATCTCTACTTAACAAATAGAGAAGCTCAATTTGATTATACTCATTGTGAGGAAGATGTCTTGGTGAAACATGTACTGAGTCAAAGGTAAGTTCATAGTCGGCAGTAAAACCTAGCCAGCAAAGTTTTGACTTTGTCTTTCTTTTTTTGGATTTTTTAAAAATTTATTTTCTATATTCTTTGTTCACATTCCAAATGATATTTCCGTTCCTGGTTACCCCCTCCCCATAAGTCCCATACGCCYTCTTCCCTCCGCCCATTCTCCAATCAACCCCCTCCTACTTCTCTGTCTTGGTAATCCCCTACAATGCTGCATCAAGCCTTTCCAGGACCAGGGCCTTCTCCTTCCTTCTTCTTGGGAATGATTTGATATGTGAATTGTGTCTTGGGTATTCAGAGGCTAATATCCACTTATCAGTGACTGCATTCCATGTG
>BDUI01000491.1:144023-156441 GCA_002335545.1 Apodemus speciosus | reverse complement strand
TTCTCTTCTCTTCTCTTCTCTTCTCTTCTCTTCTCTTCTCTCCCTCCCTCCCTTTGTTTCTTCCGTCCGTCCATCATCGGCTAGTTGGTTTGTCTGTCTGGCGGTTTGATCATTCACCCTCTCCTTGTACCTACCAGTGTCTCCACTGTTGACTCTTCTTCTCGGGATGGCTTTCACTCGTGCAGGTAAAATGGAATGCTGCTTATCATATTCCGAAGCAACAACTGAGTATGACCTTTGGAAGACAGTTCTCTTGGCCAGGTCAGTGTCAGTGATGGGGCTGGTTTCCAGACTGCAGAGATGGAAAGAACAAGGAAACACTAATGTGAACCAAGTGCATCAAGGGCAGTGACACTGTTTTTGTCGTAGTGAGTTAGATGTCTGATTCCATGTGGCCTCTACCAGCGTGAATACATACATTCAGGCAAACACTCATACACATTAAGTGAACATAAAATCTCAAAAAGGAAGAATGTTATCCCTTTCAACAATGTAACACTGAATGATTTCAGAATTATATCTTAAACTTACGCTTTTCTTAAATTGTTTGCATTTCAAAGGAAAAGGAAAAGGTACCAAATGTCCTGACATTTTTTAACGTGTATGATTATTTCATGTGTATGAATATTTTGTCTGCACATATGTACATCATGTGTGTGCTCTGTGCCTACAGAGGCCAGAAGAGGGTGAGAAGGATCAACCAGAGTTGGAGCTATTGGTGTCTGTGAGCTACACTGTGGGTGCCTGGAACGAGATCTGGGTTCTCTAGAAACACTCTTAACTCTTTACCTCTCCAGCTTCCTAACTTAAAATTCAAAGTTTGAAGATATTCAGAGGGGGAAAAACAAGAAGGAATAATCCTAAATACAGTAAATAGAGWGAAGTTTCCATTATATAAGGAAAATTGATAGATAAAATGATGCCTTATTCCTTACAGATACTTGAATATGGGTAAGTGAGGTTTTACCTTCTCCAGAAGAAGCACTGTTAAAGAGTGCATGGCTATACCGGAGTGCAATTAAAAGGTGAGAGCTATACTCATCTGTGGGTCTAAGAGTAAGTTTTTAGAATTCAGTTAGAAAATACATTGGTTTAGGAAAGTGGGTTCTCTTCCGGAATCTATGATCTCTCCAGTCCCAAGCAGTCGGCTAGGTTTACAATACCAACACGAATCCCCCCACTGAACAGCTGCTAGTAACCCCAAGGTACTGAAGAGCTACACGCAACCAGTGGCAGTGGTGGGAGGAGACAGTCTTGTCAGGGTTTGAGCCCACTGAAAGTGAATGCAATTCTGAACAGTCAACCCTACACATCTATACATATGTGAAACACTAAATGAACGCAGGAGGGGTGTGCGTGTATGTATACACATGCTCATATTCATATATACACAGTATACAAACACCGGGTGATTAATTTGTGAGAAAGTAAGGGGCAGTGGAGAGACTGGAGGGGAGAGAGAGTCTTTTAAACATGGTATTCATTAATCATTGATGTTATTTCATTAACTTATAGTTCATCTCGGGTTTGTGATAGGACAGAATTTAAAAACACCACCGCTCCTACCACACATTATAGCCTTGTATGTACTTAGGTTCTCAAGTTTTTTTGTTTTCAAGTATATCTGATTCAAATATCCTTATATCTGACTTTAGGTAAACTTCTAAGGTAACATTTTATTTGTTTTAATACTTCAGAAGACATTTAAAATTTTTTTTCTCATCCAAAATTATGATACAAATTTTGAAATCTACCTAACTTTCCTTTTGCAAGACAACTTGTTTTCCTTGCTCAGATAATTGAAATGTTCCTATTTTGTTGTTGTTTGGTTGTTCTGAGTTTTAGTAACAATATATTAATATTTATCATAAAAGATTCTCTTCAGACACACCAGAAGAGGGTATCAGATCTCATTACTGATGGTTGTGAGCCACCATGTGGTTGCTGAATTGAACTCAGGACCTCTAGAAGAGCAGTCAGTGCTCTTAACCGCTGAGCCATCTCTCCAGCCCCTAAGATTCTCATTCTATTTCAGTATTGCTTAATTTTGGGACCCCTGACCTACTGTAACTTTTTCCTTTATTTGCAACAACTACCCTTCTATAAATTTCTAATTATTTCCTTAGTTTTATAAAGTGCTGGTCTGTCATTTTAGCAACACAATGTATTGTTTTAATCATATATATATGTATATATATTTATTTATAAATCACTTGGAGAAATTCTCTTCATTTCCTTTAGTTGAATTTTCCTCCAGATTGGTTTAATTATTTTTATTATTATTAATTACTATTATCATATGATAAACCAGTTTTGTTTCCCAGCTTGATCTGATAACGTATTGTAGATTTTCTTGGACTTCTGTTGGCAATCATACTTGATACATATTATTCCTTCCAGAGATAACACAAGGTTTCAGGTTCTAGGTGAGGCAGAGCCTGCACTGTGAAGAGTGCCGTGGGACCTTAGCAGCAGGCAGCTGTGAGCACAGAGGCAGGCTCTGGGCATGCGATGATGAGGTGCCGTCTGGATCTCTGTCTGAGCATTGCAGCCCTCCCTCCAGCTACTGTCCTATCAGCTGAAAGGCTGTTCAGCTTCTTAGCAAGTTCTGGTTCTTTTCATGGATAACATGGAAATTTATAGCGACTTGTTTAATTTAGAATTGATGAAAATTTATTTTTTAAAGAAAAATATTAAAAATTACGTGGTATGGAAAACTCTATTATACAGCTTTACCACTCACTATATCMAACTAGAAGTTTGTTCTACATGGCTTTAATCCTGGAACATGATAACACCACCACTGAATTCCATTGATCATAGTCTAAAATGGTTCACAACTCTTCTTCAAAGGTAGCTTTTATCTTCTGAGATACCTGAGTTCCTTTAAAGAAATAAAATGTACATTGCACTCTTTGGAGACAATGTCAAGAGCAGCTCAAAAATCACCTGAGAAAAATCCACACAGATGGGAAAAATCGCAAGTATTTTTCATGGAAAAATACCTAATTTGGATATGCTAGCCCTATCACAATTGCTAATGTGCCTATCACTTTAGCTCACTCCTATGACTATCGACTACAGAACACTAGTGCATCTTAGGCAAGCACACTGTCCTCCAGCAAAGACCTCCCTCTCCAGTGACACTGCGCTCCGCCGCTGTGCCTWTCGGCTCTGGTGCCATCCAAGCTTACCTCCTCATTCCCCAGGGAAGTTGCACTCATTTCCCCCACGGTATAGCTTCTTTATCCATCTTTCTCATGACGGCTACAGTGCGCTTGGACCCGCACACCTAGCTGACATCTACTACCAACTTAGCAGCTTCTTAAAGATACTGTTACTCCCACATTGTTGGCATGCTTTTCCTCTCAAAGTGTCTGTGACACTAGAGTTTCTCGGTGAACCGTGTTTACTTACAACAATCCCTTTTCAAGAAGCTCTCTGTCTGATACCAACAACAGTTAAGTGAGAAGATGCCGCAGACAACGCTCTGAGAAGCCTACGGTTCATGAYCGAGGCTCTGTGCCATTTTTACCGGGGGTCTCAGTGCTGCCTTAAAGGCCTCTTCCCCACTCTGAGGCAACGCATCACTCAGTCAGCGGCTGCAGTATAATCTTTTTTTTTTTTTAATTTTTTTTAGTATAATCTTGTATTGAATAGTTCATATTTTCTCTCCCAGTGGTCTGCCTCCCATCAAGAACTCTGACACATAGTTTTTGCCCTCTCCAACAGCCAGCACAGCTGACTCAGTGACCCTCCTGAGATAGAAAGCTGTATTCAAGAACAAGAACATGTTTTTATAGTTCAGCCTTTCTTCCGGCAAACGCTCGTCACTCCAAAACAGAACTAAAGTACCTTGGTGGCATAGACTTCATATTGCTTTCTGGCTCTTCAAATACATTGGGACTTGCATCAGGAGTCACTGATATGTACGGGGCAGGGACAGACGTCGAACGCAGATATCTCATTTCATCCTGGAATAGGTTGTCATCTTGATAGCCCACAAAATTTTCATGATGGTGCCTGCATTAAATTAAACCCAAGAACTTAAGAATACAGTGGCAGTAAGATCCTCTTCATTTTAAATCTCCTTTGAAAAAGGCAAAGCAGTACATGAAGAATATTTAAACAAAGGAAAAATATTAAAATAATTGCAGAAGCAGACCAATAGATATAAAAGTCGGATATTACTTTCTACAAACTGAAATGGAACACATTTTCTTTTGTTTCAAGAATATCTCCATCTTCTGGTGCTTGGTGAATGATCCCACTGACTATCTGGGTGCTTAGGTAGGAATATCTGTGCTGGACAAGGCCTACCCCTCACTCAGCACTAGTCATTCAGGCCTATGATACCAACCACGCCTCTCTTCTTATTTTCTATCATAACTGTCACAGTGAAGACTGGTATCATTTCTTGATGGTCTGTTGAAATAGGTGTCACTTTTTGGGTTGTATTATATATCAGATTTGAAAAATTTGAAAAGCATAAATGTAAATCATTCCTTTGGCTAGGGTGTATCCATTCCTCAGAGAGCTAAGAATTAAAATTCCTTATTTATGTTATGCTGGCAAGTTTTTCCTTCCATGTTTTATAATTTGACTGCTATTTTAATGCTACACATCTTTATTGTGTGTGTGTGTGTGTGTGTGTGTGTGTGTGTGTGTGTGTGTGGTGTTACTAGTGCATGCCAAGGTACATGTGGGCAGGTCAGAAGACAACTAGTGAAAGACGCTTTACTCCTTCAACCCTGTGGATCCAAGCCATCAGACTGAGCTCTAGTTAGGTTTGGTGGTAAGCAACTTTATCCACTGAATCATCTCACCAGCCTGGCTTGATTCATTCTTTTTCAAACCAGAATAAAACATTGTTAACCTAAATGCAAAAAATAGTCTAATTGAAACTCAAGATATGTTTGTATTTAGCATGCCTTATGATTTCTTCCTGGACTTGAATGTTTCACATTTTTCTATTTTAACAAGTGCAAACATTAATAAAAGCCTCATAACTTTGCCATTAAAAAGGGGTACTTTTCAGTGCCAATAGTGGCAAAACAGAACTCACTCATCAGCCAGTATGGAAAAATCTACCTTTGGAATGTGAAAGACTACTTTAGAGTGTTAGTATACAATGGAAAAGTGTGCAGACAATAAGTCCAACTTCAGGACAGTAAACAAGCACTATCAGCAAGCAGTTCTCCACTTGGGTTAAATCCGTTGTCCAATTTCTGTATTGGTTTCCACATTCCAYACTGTGACCTTTTAATTACAAACCAGGTTGATTCTTTCCATGTTACAATTCTTCCTTTATTGCCTCTGCCTGAAGAAGAATCAGCACAACCTACTGAGTAGTATGTTCCCCAGATCACCAGTTAGAATGAGATGTCATCTGAGTGTGTTCTGCTAGAAACTGCTTCCCTCCCGGCAGTCRCCCAGGGAATTTCTAATTGTCAGTCCTTCAGTATTCATGGGAATGGTGATGGCAGACTCTCTGGGCAGTGACTCAAGTACTGTCTCAGTGCTTTCCACATCCTATCGCACTTCACTCTGAGTGAAGCTAGCATGACATGGGAAGGCGTTAATGACGCACCTCTCTTTCCACCACCGTTCACTACAATTAGGACTTTAATATTCCTTCCAGTGTCCTTGTTACTCAGCTGGTTTTTGTTTAAGGGTAAGAAGAACAAATAAAGAAGACTTCTACAGGAAACGTCAGTTTCTTTTCTCTTCAGCATTTCTGACTAATAGACAAAAGTCAACTAATAGAGAATAAAAAAATGCAAGTCTTTCTTTTTACAATACGTTTTGCATTAACCATAACAGAACAAGTTGACAAAGTACCCACTAGCATCCAATGTGCACCATACTCCCAGTCCTGTCCATCAGGGCAATGGAGAAAGTCAATTCCAAAGGTTCGTTTCCGGCTCTCTATCTGTGGCCATGTGGGTATGTGAGCATGCTTTGAACCACTTTATGGGTGCCACTAATCCTCAGAAGCTGTAAACCCCAAGGGAATTAAAAACCACAAACAAAGTCTTCTCACCTAGCTAGTGTCTGTAAGTAGAGACACAGTCTTCTCACCTAGCTAGTGTCTGTAAGTAGAGACAAGCAGAGTCTTCTCACCTAGCTARTGTCTGTAAGTAGAGACAAGCAGAGTCTTCTCACCTAGCTAGTGTCTGTAAGTAGAGACAAGCACAGTCTTCTCACCTAGCTAGTGTCTGTAAGTAGAGACAAGGCATTTTTACAGGGAGGTCTTCAGAAACACCTTCCTTCACGATGGGCAGCTGAGACTGGAATGGCTTTGCAGGATGGTAACACAAGATGCTTGGCTCTGCTGCACTGCTCAGGGACAGCAGGAAGAGGGCATTGGCTTTGATCACCTGGTGTGCTTCCATGGTGGGCAAGGCACGAGGCGTCTTTACTTGCATTGGCTTTCTTCTCGATTGTTTGACCTGCCCAAAAAAAAAAAAAAAAAAAAAAAAAAAAAAAAAAAAAAAAGAGAGAGAAGTGACTCTTTCCTGTGTATATTTAAAAAGATCATTCCTAACTTTTGCTGTTTCTAGAAAAAAAAGAAATGAAAAAGTATTTTACAATCATGACTGTGATTACTAAAACAATCACAAACCCATCACTGGGGAACTGGGAGGAGTCATGCAGGGAAGGAGCTTTAGCAGAGGTCTCTGACTTGGTTTGTCATTAGTAGGAATGATCTGTATTTTCCATGAGTTCTATGGTATGACTGGGTATTAAGGAAAAGACAAGAGAGGAAGAGGAGGAAAGCAAACCAGACAAGAAAGACCAGGGAGACACTCATATGTGTAGTGCGGCAGCGGGGGGGAGGGAGGGGGTGCAATGATAAAGAATGACATCACAAACATTTGTCAACATACCATCTGTACCTGTTAGATTACAAACAGGTTACTTACAGGTTACTGAATTTGTATCTTATTTTTGTTATACAAGCTGAAATTAATATCATTTACATAGAACTAATCCATATCATAAATAATATAGCCTGAATGGAATAAAAATACCTTTTCCCGTGCAGCAGCCTGTTTTTCGCGTAGGTACTTCTCTCTGCAGCGATCGCACACGAGGTACCACGTGCTCCCTCCCATCCCCCCGTCGCCACAGTTGCCAGCCCAGCCGCCACAAAAGTGCCCGATGCTGTTGTAGCCCTGCCCACCGGCGTATCGGCCACAACCTCAAAGAGAACATAAGACATACATTTAGCATTTTGAATGCCTTTGATCTTCACACTGCTAGTATATCAGCCACAGGTGCATCTTTTCAAACTAAAATCCTGAGCAAGTACCTAACTGTTTATAAGGTGTCCATGTTAGAGAAAAACAGCATGCCTGATCTGAAGAATTATCAATCAGATGATGCTCAAACTGCTTGAGATATTCTATTTTTAGATGAGTTCATTAAAAAACAGGGGATTAGATCTACTTACNTGTCTGTAAGTAGAGACAAGCAGAGTCTTCTCACCTAGCTAGTGTCTGTAAGTAGAGACAAGCACAGTCTTCTCACCTAGCTAGTGTCTGTAAGTAGAGACAAGGCATTTTTACAGGGAGGTCTTCAGAAACACCTTCCTTCACGATGGGCAGCTGAGACTGGAATGGCTTTGCAGGATGGTAACACAAGATGCTTGGCTCTGCTGCACTGCTCAGGGACAGCAGGAAGAGGGCATTGGCTTTGATCACCTGGTGTGCTTCCATGGTGGGCAAGGCACGAGGCGTCTTTACTTGCATTGGCTTTCTTCTCGATTGTTTGACCTGCCCAAAAAAAAAAAAAAAAAAAAAAAAAAAAAAAAAAAAAAAAGAGAGAGAAGTGACTCTTTCCTGTGTATATTTAAAAAGATCATTCCTAACTTTTGCTGTTTCTAGAAAAAAAAGAAATGAAAAAGTATTTTACAATCATGACTGTGATTACTAAAACAATCACAAACCCATCACTGGGGAACTGGGAGGAGTCATGCAGGGAAGGAGCTTTAGCAGAGGTCTCTGACTTGGTTTGTCATTAGTAGGAATGATCTGTATTTTCCATGAGTTCTATGGTATGACTGGGTATTAAGGAAAAGACAAGAGAGGAAGAGGAGGAAAGCAAACCAGACAAGAAAGACCAGGGAGACACTCATATGTGTAGTGCGGCAGCGGGGGGGAGGGAGGGGGTGCAATGATAAAGAATGACATCACAAACATTTGTCAACATACCATCTGTACCTGTTAGATTACAAACAGGTTACTTACAGGTTACTGAATTTGTATCTTATTTTTGTTATACAAGCTGAAATTAATATCATTTACATAGAACTAATCCATATCATAAATAATATAGCCTGAATGGAATAAAAATACCTTTTCCCGTGCAGCAGCCTGTTTTTCGCGTAGGTACTTCTCTCTGCAGCGATCGCACACGAGGTACCACGTGCTCCCTCCCATCCCCCCGTCGCCACAGTTGCCAGCCCAGCCGCCACAAAAGTGCCCGATGCTGTTGTAGCCCTGCCCACCGGCGTATCGGCCACAACCTCAAAGAGAACATAAGACATACATTTAGCATTTTGAATGCCTTTGATCTTCACACTGCTAGTATATCAGCCACAGGTGCATCTTTTCAAACTAAAATCCTGAGCAAGTACCTAACTGTTTATAAGGTGTCCATGTTAGAGAAAAACAGCATGCCTGATCTGAAGAATTATCAATCAGATGATGCTCAAACTGCTTGAGATATTCTATTTTTAGATGAGTTCATTAAAAAACAGGGGATTAGATCTACTTACRAATGTGAATAAAATAGACACATAAAAAAGAATGGCATGTTTTGGAAATCAAATGTTTCTAACACCAAAGTGTAAAAAGAAGAAAACAATCATATATGAAGTAAGTTTTAGAATATTGATATATAAAAATATTTACCTAACATACAATCCTCTGATGAAACAACTGATACCATCTACATAGGAAAATCCCCATCCCGATTGTATAATCCCCTAATTGGTGACTTTTGAACAGGAATCTAAATTAGAAGATCTAATATGGAGCTGTGCCTTCTTGTTTAGACATGCCAATATTTCTATTGTGTAAAACCTTCATTCCATCCTTTGGGAAACATATACTTTTGGAATCTTTTCAAAATTTGCCACATTCCAAGTAAATAACATTAAATTTCTTGATCAGAGCATTACTAGAATTTCTCTATCTCTTTAAATAAGCTATTCACAGAGGTCAATGCTGTAAGATTCTATTCTTTTGGGCAACTGTTTCCCTATACTTTGATATACTTCAGAGGGCAGTTCACAAGGACTGAGGCACATACATGTATGTCTAGCACAGACGGCTTACCGGGGTGAGCTTGTCTCATGTGGTACGTCACTGGGTACGGATGGGACTCCCCACAGAGCTCACAGATGGTGTCTTTCTCTGGCCCTCCCACTGCCAGCTGGGCCATTTCACCAAACAAATTGCCCCTTGGCCGAATTTCTGTCTTTTCTTTTTTCTTTTTTTCCTTTTTTGCTTTTTTATTTTCTTTCTCACATTCTTTCTTTTTAAGGACTGCACAGGAACCAGGGCTTGGAAAAATCATGTTCTGGGAAGCAGCTTTGATTGTAGCCAAAGATATATCTTCCCAGAACGCCACTAAGTGCTGTAATGTTAAGGGAAGCGGAGACTTAGACTTCATTGTGTGATGCATCGACATCTCAAACGTGGCTTCTGATTTTCCATCCTCACATTTCTCATGGAGAGGCGGCTCCTTAAGCATAGACAAGACCTTATTTTTGTTGATACTACCCATCTTGGATATGTCTGGTCCATGAGGTGCAATGTTAAACATATTTAGAGCTGATGATATTTCCAATGAATGTCTATTTTTTAACTTGATTTCCTTTTCCTCTGTGGGTGGTTGGCTATTCAAACTACTTCTTATAGGAGCATGTTCTTTGGAAAGTTCAGGATTAAATTTCAGGAAGGACGAGCAAGCCATTGCATCATGTACTATGCCTTCATGCCACAGAAAAGAGGCAAAGACGGCTCTGGCACACTCAGCCACAGACGGGGACATGGCTTGCTTGGCTGGCTCTAAAGATTTGGCTCCATCTCCTTTGAAAAGAAAGTTAGACTTTTCTTTTTTGGGCCTGGCGTGTCTATTAGCACATTTCCGACTTATTTTGGGCGATGCTCTCATCTCCTGTTCATCTTTTAGTGGTGCTTTTCCTATGCTGAAGTGCACTTTATTTGAACCTTCATCCACACTCTTGAAATCACTGCTGTCATCGCAGGTGCTGTCTGTGACACTATTTGTTTTTAAAGTACTTGAAGTACAGACTTCAACCACCTCACTATGGAGGTTTTCCTGCACTACATGGGGAGAAGGGGCTCTGTTCTCAGAACCTGGGGAGTCTTTAGGATCCTTTGGTACTACTGGTTTTGGTTTTGGTGATGTGGACCGCCCCCTCAATGGCTCTGTGAGGGGCATTTTCTTCTTACGGAGGGTGTCTGGATCAAGTGTGTATGAGTCTGACTTGGAACGTTCCCGAGGTGGGTCAAGTTTTGTCTTAGCAGGAGCTGTACTTTTCTGAGGTAGATTTTTATCCTGCGGTGAGGAGGAGCGTGGAGAGGTAGCACCAGATGGGCTAGCCCTGGGAGTCGGCAGGGTCTTGGGCTTAGGAGAGGATGACCTAGAGCCTGGCCCTGGGGATTCGGCCCTGAAGCCAGAAGACATCCTCCCATCAGGCTTCAGTGTCTGCAGAGTGTTATGGTTAGGGGACAGGGACCTGCTATGGGAGTCTGACCTCAGCTTTGCAGCATCGGATTTTAGCATGAGGGATTCACTAGCAGATAAGCTTTCTGTCCCCGGTGGCTTCTTCTGGTCAGCAGTAGTCCGGCTCACACGCCCATCGGGTTTAACTGGTCTGCCCTGCTTAGAGGGCAGCTCTGACTTCCCTGATGTAGAGACTGGTCTTGAAGATGTTGAGATAGTTCCTCTGTCACCTGTGTGATCCATTTCATAGTGAATTTGTTAATAAAATGTCACATAATGATAATTTAAACACTAAACACTAAAATACAAAAGCTACGAAGTTTACATTACTTATATACAAAACATATTAAGAATAAAATARAAATATTTCCCATAAAATTTCTACTCTATCATTACACATGCTACTACAATATAGGTTTATAGAAGCAAAACAAATTGAATAAAGAGTATGTATTCACCCAGATGAGCTATTAGTGATCAGAAACCACAGCCCTTGTGAGATTAATTAGAATTTAAATTCTGCAAGAGACTAGAAAGAGAATAACTACTTTAAAAATTAAATTTTGAAAAATATATCCTCCATACAAAATAACCAAGTTAAGATATTCAGGAGAGTGAAACTTAGTATACTTAAGGTAACAGTGTAGGTCTTGTTGGACAAAGAAACTCAATTTATATAATTACTGTATTTATTGTAAACAATAAATACAACCAGGTCAGTGAAGAGCTCCATACAGGAGAGACCTTGGTTTCCTGTCCTGATTACAACGACATTATAAAGTATGGGTATCCTAAAGCTATTGTGTATTAGCATGTAGGACAGTCACTCTGTTACATGAAGACAGTTTTCATCTTAAGATCTTAGTAGCTTAGCTGATAGAATTTGGAGCTGAAGGTCCCTATATATAAAAGAAACCATAGGATTTTCATCATGAGTACTACAAGTCTGAAATGGGCTCATCATCCCTAGTAGAATAACAGAAACAAATCACARCAACCAAAAACCCCAAACCTCTTTCTAAGGCAAATCCCAAGATAACTCTACACAGATACCATTTGGTTTGGGTATCSTGGCCTTCCTTTAATTTCCTGTTCTGTGTATTATGCTCTCTTTGAAGCAATACAGTCAGGGTTTGTCCCTAGCTGGTGGTTCCGATTAACATTACATTTCCTCCTTTAAAAAAAACCATAAAACCACTCTTGCTTATAGTGCAAAGACTGTTTTAGAAGGAGAACAATCTAATCCAAGTGATTCAAGTGTYATGGAAAAGCAAAAACAGCTAGATACAATGCTATGTGTTTATAAAAGAGGTTCTAGGAAATGGAATTTGTTACTGGTAATAAATGCAGCCTCTTCTCTCTTTTCCCAAAAAAGAGATGGGAGTAGACTTAGGCACTGCAGGGAAGGGCTCTGATTCGCCCATGTATGGAGCCACACTGCAGTCACCTGTATGTCTGAGCAGTGTTACAGTTTGTCTTCCTTCTGGAAAGTCATCCAGGTCCAGTTTGTGTCACTTAACCCTCATTTCTCTTCCTTCCTATTTTTTCTTTCTCTCTCTCTCTTTTTTTTTTTTTTTTTGCTATCCAACACATTTGGACTCTCTGAGAATCCGCTCTTTAGCAATCACAGCAGATGTGATAGCAATTGTTGTGTATG
>BDUI01000491.1:123815-142898 GCA_002335545.1 Apodemus speciosus | reverse complement strand
TAACTGAGTTTTCTAATTTATAGAAAAGAACAACTTAGATTTTAGTATTCCTACTTAATTTGAAGGGCTCTGGTGAGATGAACTACAGCTGCTCCTGCTCCAGTGTGTGTGTGTGTGTGTGTGTGTGTGTGTGTGTGTGTGTGTGTGTCTACTGAGAGGGTCAGAAACTATGTCTCTAGTAGAGAGGATATTTTTAAAGTGAATTTTTAGGAGCAGTAAACCTGTAAGCTAATTTTTGTTTATGATTTTCATATGGCTTTCAAAGAATTTTGTTGCATGAATTGTTACTAAAAATTATGATGTTGATGTCCCAAAATAACAAAAATATTTATAAACAAATACCTCATTTAAATTATTGGACTACACATATCTTCACAGGCAGAAGTTAATTTGGTTTCATAATTATGTTCATAATATGTAAACTTAAGTAGCAGGAAAGAAAATTTAACCTGTAATGAATCCTTACTAAGAATGAGTGAAAAACTTTGTATAGTCAACCAAATTAAATATTACTAAACATGTTAAGCATGAAGGATTTATTCATTAAACCACTAATATCATTTTTATTAGCATGTGTCTGTGTGTTTGGCAGTTTGTTCTCTCTTTCCATCATGTAGGCTGCAGGTACTGAACACAGGATGCCATCCTTGGCTGCAAGTTTCCTTACCTTTAATTAAAGATTACTTTATGGCAAAAGTATTTGAGTAAGCATTTGCTGTACTCTAAAGGACCAAGTGCATACTTTTAAATATTTGAAACTGTGCCTGTTAATCACTGAGCACTTCTTAATTTAAAAATTTTAAAATAGGTCATTAAAATAGTATAAGGAAGATTCATCATAGAATGGGGTAGTGTGTGTGCACATGTGTCCGTGGTACTTCTTAATAATCAAGTTTTTAAAAAGCTTTTAACTTAATTTTAAAAATATTTCTATAACAATTAGGATGGTAGGCTGCTTAGTCAGGCTACATACAGCACTAGAGTACCCAGCTTATCCACAAGAAACTGCTTTATCCAAGCTCTGTGATTCACATACAGCATCTGGTGGCAATCCTTTTTATACTCCTAAGTCCTTACAAAGCTTTAAAGACTAAGAGGTATGATATCTGAACGCCAGGTATGATAAACATACATAAAAGGACAAATTATAATACAATACAATATAAATGGATACATCATAAATAATTTCAAACACAAAATTCTAAATAAAATGAAAGAGCTTAGTTTAACAACTGGAATGGGACAGACAGGACAGCGGTGGAGTGGACACGTGCAGGCTCCTCTCCATTCACTGAGAGCGGCCCGATGCTCGCGATGCAGATGCACGCATACCCACCCTGCAGTTTGTGAGACAGAGATGAGAGAGCAGAGGCAGGCCCAGCTACACCCAAATGTTTGTAAATGCGCTCACGAGAAGCAAGGTTGCGAGATGGAGAGTCTACAGTRGAAAACATTGGCAAAGAAGCAGCACAGATTCAATGGACAAAAGCTTAGAGAACACAAGCAAAAACAAAGCAGTTCAAATGGTATGCAATTATACACTTACTTAAAACTACTGTAAAAGTTTTCAAGTTTATATAAAATTAAGATTTAAAACAAAGGTCAAATTAATGTATTTAGATGAATTATATATGTAGTGTGTCCAAATATGTTATTAGTAAGGCTTATAAATCTGATTGATTAAATTTGAGCATTTCTATTTAGACTAATATTTCTTTAGTTTGTTAAGTTTCTGTGATTGCTTACCTGTAAATAAGGTTATACATGGAAACAATGATGGTAGACAAACAAATGTTACTTGTATTTAACTATTGTCTCCTTGTTTTCTGAATGGTTTCATTATTACTACTATTTCCAAAATGTGTATCTTAGAATGGCCCAATGTTGAAATGTACATTTATCTACTTTTCTTAAGGCTAACCCCAGTATTTAGTATTTTTTGGTAATAGATCTTTTATTTAAGATATTAAATCCTGTTGGCAAAAAGTCTCACAACACAAATAAAGCACATTTACAACTCATTGGGACATGTTAGACATTTTACTTATTTTCAATGCAGTAGTAAATAATAGAAACTTTAAAGCAAAAAAAAAAAAAAAAAGCTGAATTTTCACCACCCTCTAACACTACATTGCAATGATGGCAATTAAAATTAATCAGTAGCATAAACTTTGGTAATGAGAAAAAAATTTTACCACAATTTTGAAAATAAAAATCTAGGGAGGTGGGGCCATGGCTCTGTGGGTAAAGGGCTCCACAGGTGCGAGGCATGAGTGTGGATCCCTCCCTAGAGCGAGGAGGAGCACAGTGCTCCTTAACTCTAGCTCTGAGGCGGTGGAGATGAGGCTGCCAGGGCCTCAGTGACCAGCTGGCCCAGAGGAAACAGGGAGCTCCAGGTCCAGTCAGAGACCCTGTCTTCAACAAATTAATAGAGGGCAATAGAGGCCAACACTCAGGAAAGACACCTGGACTCTACAATTGGCTGTACTTATGTATCTGCATGCATTCATGCACATACAAGCAAGCAACATACATATACATACAAATCAAATAACCCACATATAACATATACATCTAGAACAGCAGAGTGGTATTTTTGACTGGTTTATTCTTATAGATGATTTAAAAATGCATGACATACAAATAAAAAAAAAAACAACTCAATGAACAATATTGAGTATTATATGTCAGCAATTATCCTAGAGACCGAAAATACAATGATRGAAAAGAAGTCCTAACTCTTATGGCCCTTGTATTGTGTGAAGGGTGAGGCAGAATGAAAAGATAAGGCTAGGCACGCACGCATGCACGCACGCACTGAGAGACATGACATTATTATCATGTAACTTTGACAGCACTCCAGCACTGCTTAAGACCATCAGGGATTGGAACCACAGGTACAAAACCATGCACCCTTGTGGGAAGGGTACAAAACAAACAAACAAACAAACAAACAAACAAAGAAAATGAGAGTAGAACTGAAGAGCCAACGAGAGAACAAATTCACCAGGTAAATAAATAAGACTCTAGGAGTGTAAGGTACAAGACTGTCAAAGCTCACACAAATCAGAGAATGTCCTAGGGCACAGAAGGAAATCTCACACCAGGGGTTCAATCAATAATGGAAAGTTGACAGAGACAGTGTGATAAACACACCATAAACTAAAACTTCACACTTTACTTTTGAAAGTTTTTCTTTTTGCATAAATCTATGAAAATCAGAAGGAGCTGCAGAGCTTCTGATGCATTTAAATCTTGGCTGCAGTTTGTAGCCACTGTCAAGAATGTTAGGAGGGTGATGTGTTTGATGTTTTTCTCCTCTTCAAGGTCTAGGCTGGAAATGGGAAGATGGCTCAGTGTTAGAGTCCCTCTGGCAGCCTCAAGGGCCTAGGCTCAACGGCAGTGTTAAAAGGAGCCGACAACAAAGAGACAGGCTAGAAAGAGGCAGCTGCATGCGGTCAGTCTGTCAGCCGTGGAAGCTGTCTCCTTCCTGGCAGGCTTCTACAGTCTGGGAACCAGGCTCACCCTGAGATGGAAGATGGGTGAGGGAGAACTCCAAAGAACATCACTACCCTGAGGTTCTCATCTACAGACTACAGTGTGAGGAACTATAGCGTATGTGTAAGACAAACACCTGTAAGTGTTTTCCAGGCTGTATTGTTATGTATCTATCATTCAGAATAAATAATGACATTTTCTCAGGGTCAGAAAAGCATACTGTTAAATGACTAAAGGAAATACAGTGTGACTAGGGACACACTGAGGCTATTTACAAAAGAAAGGGTTAATGGAAAAAATACTTTATGAACATTAAAAAGGCACTTTTAAAAATAATTAAATACTACAGGTGAGGCCAAATATTTAATTTATTTATTTCTACAACATGAACTATCTTTTGGACATTAAATACTTCACTAAAGACAGTAACAGTAAAAATAATGAAAGAGCAAGCCGACTTCTCTGCAGTGCCTACCTGAGCCCCTCAG
Source organism: Apodemus speciosus (assembly GCA_002335545.1). Lineage (NCBI taxonomy): Eukaryota > Metazoa > Chordata > Mammalia > Rodentia > Muridae > Apodemus > Apodemus speciosus. The sequence goes on along the minus strand of BDUI01000491.1, from coordinate 138,912 downwards.
CCCTTGCTGCTGTGGGTGTCACTAGTTCTTCACAGTAGGTCCTGTGTCACACCCACTCTAATGGAAACTCGCCTTAAACAACCTTTTCTCTGTACCAGTATGTCTTTACTTCTTTCATTTCTTTGTTTTGAATTCCCAGTATCAGATTCCTTGATCACTTTATTTACTGTCACAAAAACTGAGCTTTAAATTTATTATCTGTGTACTAAAAATAAGCAAACAGCGAAATTTTCAAATTTTAATAAGTAAAGCATTCTAAAAGCTTGTGGTTTGGGTCTGAATGCATGATTTCTGGACTACACCTGACACCACACTCAAAGAAATCAGGGCATCTATTGCCCTCTTGTGGCAAATACACAAAAGTGCAGGTTCTCAGAATGGGGGGGGGATGGCATAAATTATTATTTAAAGTAAGTTAACAATTAAGCACTGACTAAAAAAAAAAAAAGGTAGATTTCACAGTCAGAAATATGTAACCCATTAGAGAGCAATAACATGAGAATGACCCTTCGTGGATTCTGACAGAAAATTTTCAAGGGTTATAACACAATGTTACATGTATATGAAATAAAATCCAGGTTGAGCACTTATTTTAGAAAAAGATAAATGTATTATTAAATTCACTTTTTGCATTCTATTTTTAAATTTCCTATTATGTGCTAGCATAAAGGTGGCCCACTGCCAAGGTTTTCTAGGTTCCTATTAGGTAATACTGAGAGAACTGAAAATGAAATTTTAGGAAGGACAATATAATGGAAATTACTGCACTAAATGAGCAATTCAGGAGTGTAAATTGTCTTAGTCACACTGCACACACTATCATTACTGACTCGAAAAAAGTAGAAGGCATAAGCAGGCAGATATCTGTGATTTCAAGGCTAGCCTCATGTACAAAGTGAGTCCCAGGCTAACCTGGGCTACACAGTGAGACACTGTCTTAAAAGCAAACAAACAAACAAACAAAAAAACAATCCAAAACAAAACCCGGTTACTATTTTAGGAATGTAATATCCTCACTCATAGTTGACCCTTCTCAGTTTTGCTCACTGGAAACATATTCTTAAAACACTTATTTATTTTTTCTTTTTTTTTTTTTTTTTTTCTTTTCTTTCTTTTTTTTTTTTTTTTTTTTTTTTTTTTTTTTTTTTTTTTTTTTTTTTTTTTTTTGAGACAGGGTTTCTCTGTGTAGCTCTAGTTGTCCTGGAACTCACTCTGTAGACCAGGCTGGCCTCGAACTCAGAAATCGGCCTGCCTCTGCCTCCCAAGTGCTGGAATTAAAGGCGTGCGCCACCACCACCCGGCTGCACTTATTAGTTTTATAAATTCCATAAGTTTAAAGTTACTAACTGTAGAATAGTAGAGAAAAATCCTAAACTTGGCATACACACACAAGGGAAATCTGTTATATTGTTCTTCTAAAGCAATAATTCTATAATAGAATTATTATTTGCACAATATTCTATTGCAAAAAAGAAATTTATATAATATTTAAAATAATTTGCTATAAAATAATTCTGACAATTAACAAATTATCAGTTGGGGCTTGAGAGGTGACTGAGTGGGGAAAAGGCCTTGGGGCTGGGGCTCGCGTCTGTAAACCCAGCTCYGAGGAAGCAGAGGTAGGCTGACCCCTCAACCCACTCGTCAGAGGATCAGCACAGTCAGTAAGCCAGGCCCTGGCTCAGTGAGAGGCCGTGGCTCAAAAAGCAGTCAGATGCTGACCTCTAGCCTCCACACATATGCACCTGTATGTGTGTGCACACAGACACAGACAGAAGCAAGTATGTGTAAAACCCACACATGTATAAAATGATTAAAGTATAGAGTATTTTCAATTCTAAAGCAGTGAAAAACTATGCAAAAAAGAATAAGAGTGAAAGCAAATATCTCAGAAAGTACTAAAAATAAAGCTAAGAGAAATACTAAACCTAACATGTGGGCACTTTGTTGATTTTGTCTAGTTAACTGAAAACCTGAGTTACAACAGTTAGGAAATCGTTTTCTTTCTTTTTTTTTATTCTATTGCAATACATAGAAAGTAGAATTATAAAAAGGAGTCAGTTAGTCTAAACAGAACTTTAAAGAGTTCATTAAAGAGTAGGCTGTGTAGCATTTATGCAGACAGTGAGGATAACGCGTGGATCAGGTCTGCCGACTGCAGCCACGGTCTGATGCAGCTACTGCCATTTCGCTGTGCAACCTTCTAGGGAACATCGTTTAGTCACCCTCTCTGTGTGGTTTACTTGTTAATCAGAGTACGATTTCAGATAAGGATCCATTAAAGTGCTGAAATACAATGTGGTTACTGCTTAGTGCTGCTGTCAGTGTAGGTTAAATTGGTGAATATTGTCATTGAAATAATATTTTACTTTATTAACATAAAACTATAAGACAATCCTCATTTGGTAGTGAGAACAAGAAAGTGGTTTAAATATAACACGGTATATAACAAGATAAAATATAGTGGGATGCTTGGCAATAAAGCACTGGTCTTAATACTTGTTATACTGACTTTCCTAACATGATATGAAAAATAAGACTAAATTATTTTCAAATATTGAGACTATACTTTAGTCCCATATTTCCTTAATGTTATGCTAAAGAGACTTCTGATTTCTGGAATTTGGAAGACAGAGTTTAGTGATACTCTGCTGAGACTGTGGATTGGAAAACTATCTAAGAACTTCCCATTGTAGGAGTACAAGATAGCAATGACTTTGAATACAATCTACAATCTACCTAGGCCACAGTTCAAATTTGCTGAAAGGTGGTGGTACAGAACTGGTGATACCTAAAAAATTCATGATGTCTTTGTTTTTAGTAGTTAAGTATTCCATTGTGTAGCAATACTACATTTTTTTTTTAATTCATTCTTCAGTTGAGGGGCATCTAAGACATTTCTAGTTGCTGGCTATTAAGAATAAAGGTGCTATGAATATAGTTGATTAAATGTTGTTGTGATATGGTGGAGCATCTTTTGCATATATGCCCAGGATTGGTATAGCTGGGTCTTGAGGAAGAACTATTTCCAATTTTCTGGGAAACCATCAAACTGATTTCCAAAGAGTTTGCACTCCCGCAGCCATGGAGGAGTGCTCCCCTGGCTCTTCATCCCCCCAGCATGTCTGTCTCTTGAGTTGTTGATTTTAGCCATTCTGATGGGTATAAGATGGGACCTCAGCCTTGTTTTGAGTTGCATTTCCCTGATGACTAAGGGCTTAACATTTCTTTACCTGCTTCTCAGCCATCCTCTGTTAAGAATTCTGTTTATCTCTCTACTCCACAAGATATCATGAATTTTGTAGGAAAATGGTTGGAACTTGATAATATCATCCTGAGTGAGATAACCTAGTCCCCAAAGGACATTCATGGTACATACTTACTCGTAAGTAGATATTAGTCATAAAGTACCTGATACCCGTGCTACACTCTAGAGACCCAAAGAAGCTAAACAAGAAGGAACAAAATGATTATAAGAGGCAGCTAGAGTGAGGAAAGTGGGGGAAGGGAAATGGGAAGGGGAATAAGGGGTTCAGGGTCAGGTATGGGAAATGAGGGGAGATGGCTGGATGGCCATGCAAATGAATGGAAATCTGCAACTGACAGAGGGGAGGAGGTGCAGGGCATCTCCAGGACTACACAGAAAACTGGGATAGGTTAGGCAACCAAGAATCAATGGGGATGACTTAAGCTGTGACTCACAGCATTGGGGATATGGAACCTGAAGAGGCCACCTCCTGAAATCAGGCAAGAACCCCAGTGGAGCAATAGGGACACAAATACAACCACCAAAACTTTCAACCCAAAATATATCCTGTCTATAAGAAATGCAGGAGGGAGCAGAGACTGAGGGAATGGCCAACCGATAACTGGCCCGACTTGAGACCCTTTCCCTCAGGTAAGCACCAGTCCCTAATACTGCTAATGATACCCTGTTATGCTTGCAGACAGGAGCATGTCCCCTGAGAGGCTCCACCCAGCAGCTGACTCAGACAGATACAGACACCCACAGCCAAACAGTGGATGGAACTTGGGGACTCTTAAGGAAGAATAGGCTTGAGGGTCCCAAAGGGGATCGAACTCCACAGGAAGACCAAAAGAGTCAACTAACCTGGGCCCTTGGGACTCTCAGAGTCTGAACCACTAACCAAAGAGCATACACAGGCTGTACGTAGGCCTCCAAGAACATATGTAGTAGRTGTGCAGATTGGCCTTCAGGAGGGTCCTGAACAACTAGAAAGGGGGCTATCTTAAAAGCTGTTGCCTGTCTGTGAGATATGTTCTTCTAGCTGGGCTGCCTTGTCTGGCCTCAGTGGGAGAGGAAGCACCCGGCCTTGCGGAGATTTTAAGTACCAGGGACAGAGAATCCCCAGGGGCCCCCACCCACTCAGACTAGAAGAGGAGGAATGAGGGAAGGATTGTGGGAGAGGTGACTGGGAGGGTCAGTGAGCATAAAGTGAATAAACAACAACAAAAATTAAATAAAAAAAAAGAATTTGTGGCACCAATTACACACATAATGTGTATGAAATGATACTGGCATAAAAACATTTGCAACTATACCATAACTGGATAAATCAAATTCACTGTCATCTTTCTTCATGGGGAGACTACAGGGCCATACACAGAAAAGGCAAGTGGTTTACCATAAACAAACACCCATCCCTAGCCCAACAAATAGGACCATTATTAGGCAAATTTATCTTATTACAGTCAAATTAGAATGAATTTGAATTTCTATAATAAGAATTTTTCATCTGACTGTATTGTTTTTCCCCTTTAGAACATCCTACAACCAGAGCACATGTAATGGTAAAACAGCTGGTGCTTCATAGAATTAATAGGTCAAGACTAAGTCTTCACTTTACTTTCATTCTTCTGAAATACTGCTTATTATAGACAGGAAAAACAAGTATCTCGCAGTAGTCTGTTTCCTTGAGAGTCCTAAGAGAATAGACATGTCAATACTGTAGAAAGTGATAGCAACTGCATGTGCAAAGTATTTGTATTAAACATGCTTGTCATGTAATATAAACCCATGAAGGGTCACATTCCTGAACTGTCTTTAATTTATGTTGAAAATACTACAATAGTGAATAATAAATTTTTGCCTAGAATCTCAAGTATTCTCTTAAGTAATCCTAACAACAGTTACCAAAGTCTTCCTGTGACTTAGTAACTCAGGCTTAACTGTGAATGTAGTGTAAGTGAAGTGGTCATGTAAGAGGACCATATAATGGGTCCATAAATTGAGGCACACACAACACTCAGAGGTGAATTCTAGGCATCTGCTCAAACAAACAAACAAACAAACAAACAAAACAAACAAAAGAGCCAGAAAGCGAGGCTTCCATAGACATAGTACTCAGTCAGTGTGTTTAATCAGACAACAGGAGAATAAAAGAACCTATTGTTGTCAGAGTGCAGTTTATTTCTGTGGAAAGGCTCAGGAGGCTTTGAAGAGAAATGAACACTCAGTTAAGTGTGCTTTGCTTGAGTTTATGTTCTAAACCAGTGTAGGTCATTGTTATGGTTAAGTAAAGGACAGAGGTGCCCTAGACTGTAAAACTGGAATCAAATGACCAAAATGAGGTACGGGGGACAAAAGACAAAGGTGGTGAGGAGATGACAAGTTAAAGACACCGTGGAACTCCAAACTGCTTTGCAGTTCATGGATGTCCAGTTCATGTAGAATGAACAAACCAGGACCTCCCTCTTTACCTAACTGCCTTAGCAAAGCAGGCTTATTCTTTTGGGGCTTGTGGCAAATAACAACAACAACAAAAAAAAGTCAATGAAACAGTGGAAGTTACTACTATAATTAATGCTTACTAAAATCATGCATATTAAAAAAGTGAAATGTCTTCCTGAACATGTTTTATAGTACGAATTTACTAGAATTAAAATAGAACAATGATCAGATTTAGTAACTCTCCTTAATTTATAAATATTTAATTAAAACAAATGTCTTAGCTGCAGAACATCTTAGCTCTGAACAGTTTAAATACTTCAAAAATATGGGTGGGATAACATTTAATTAAGTAAAAGCCATCGGTTGAGGTCACGGCTAATAGGCTGACCAGTAACTCGAGACAAGCTTCAGAATGCTTGAGGAGGCAGGAAGGCTGACAGACTTACTCTGAAGCTGACGCTGCTGGAAGGAAAGGGGCTGTCCGAACACAAATGGGCTGTGGACTAGGGAAGAGGGAGGTTTTGCAGCTTGATCAAAGATGGAAGGAGCTGGGAGATTGGGCCGTGACTGAATAGAATTCAATATGGCACTCAGTTGATCACCTGCAGTGGGCAAAACAGTCAAAACTACAACTTGTTACTTATAACATCCAAACTGGTAAAGTAAATGGTGCTTTTACAACAGTCAAGTACATTAACAGTAACTACAGCTCTGCCAGTTCAGAAAGGGTGATCACTGTCCTCACGTCAGGGAGCTGGCTCTACATGCTAGTTGGTTCGAGGTGTTCAGTGGACACACTCCACCAGTCTTACACGGTAGTCAACAGAAGCCAATCTAACTAAAATTATATATAATTCTCTATTATTTATGACAGATAACGGATCTGTGAGGAATATATAAGTTTATTAATACTGCATCGAGAGAAAGAGCGAGACAGAGAGGACGGAAGGTCTTAGGTATGGTAAAGGGTGTTTGTCCCATGGTGCTCAGTGAGAACTAATGCCGTGCTCCTCCTCTGCAGAGGGTTTCATGCAGGAAATATGCACTTCCGAACTTCATTCTCTTAAAATGTATACTCAATGGAGAGAAAGTGTATTTCCAACTCAGCAATACAACTACATCACAGTCATAAGTCAACACATTCTTCTAGAAATGATTTCTGCTAAGGAAACTGTATTTTTTTTGCAAAAGCAGGAATTCTTTTGCTAAATTTTGTAACTCCTATAATACAAAAAAAATGAATGAGTTACCTAATTTGATCGGTATTTTTCCTTATAATTAAATATGAAGGATATTAATGAACTAGCTTAAAGACAGAAATAATGTAATTAGATGAAAAACTGTATTTGTGAAAACTTATGCATTTCAAATACTTTAGAGGAAAGCCTTCAGTCAGGTCAGTGAAGAAACTGACAGTGCAKTTCCAGTAATATTTACTAAATTAAAAAAAAATCTCAATTGAGCTGCCACGTGGTACAGATTTATATGGAATAATGCATTTAAATTACATAAGAAATGATTGAGTTTTTTTTTATAAAAAAAAAAACACTTCAGATTCCAGAAAATATTTTAGTTTTGAATTGTTTGAATTGTTCTAAATCAAAATACTTTTGCAAGAAATTTCTTAATCTTGTGCAGTAAAAAAAAAAAATCAAGAGAAAACAGTTAAGTTAAATAGTAGACATATTTCATCAAATTTAACATTTGTAATATTTTCTTAATAGATACACATATATTCCTAAATGAATGTTATTTTAAAACAATATTTACAAAAGCACTTTAAAAGTACTTTTTATTTCTATTCAATAAATGCTTAAAACAATACTTACATTTCTTTTTTTTGTTGTTGTTTTTCTTGTTTTGTTTTGTTTTGTTTTGTTTTGTTTTTGAGACAGGGTTTCTCTGTGTAGTCCTGGCTGTCCTGGAACTCTGTAGACCAGGCTAGCCTTGAACTCAGAAATCTGCCTGCCTCTGCCTCCCAAGTGCTAGGATTAAAGATGTGCGCCACCACCGCCCAGCCAATACTTACATTTCTTAAAAAGTGATTTTATTTTTACATTGCTTGATTGAATTCCATTTAGTTTTAAAGACTGAGTTACCGTGAGAGCAGTCAGCAGAGTGACAGTGACAGGCTCACAGGGAAGGCACACATTAAAATAAACACGGATTTGGACACAYTGTTCCTTAGGATCAGTGGCAGTAAGTAAACAGTGACATTCTCATTTAAGGGTTGACAACAATAGAGAAAACGGAACATTAAGAGAACCCAGCCAGCACCTTCTCTGTAAGTTAACAGAGGTAAGAGTAAATAGAAGTTGTACAAGCCTGTGAAAGCGACTCAGCCAGGACAGGAAAGGAAAGCCTGTGGACATTAATGAAGCTAATTATAAATGTGACTTTATCATACATCAATGCAATTTTGTATTTCATTATTAATTTTTAAAAAACTGCAAGTCAGATAAATACAATTTTTAAAACCGGTTTTGTTTGCTTTGGAGATAGAGTCTTGATATGTATGTAGCCTAGCCTGACCTCAAGTCAACTATATAACCTAGGCTGGCATACTGTGTCTCTGGTGCTGACACTATGCCTGGCTAAAATAAACTTTAAAGGTCAAGCTACTTCCTTGTCAACCTGCCTCTCCTGTTCCTCAGTGGGTGGCTGCCTTCTCACAATATTGCAAATTTTCAAGGAGCCAAGGTTAGGTACATTAGAAAGAATATATCTGAATTTACCCATAAAGGCAATTTTGAACTCATTTCAGGAGCAAACTATCCCAGAAGAATTCTTTAGACTCTCCATGATGTTGACCTGTTCATTAATGTATAAACAACTGTATATATTTTATAATAAAATACTTTGGTAGTTTCAGTTTTACATATTTCTAGTTCATTATTCATACTATGTTCAAATGGAATATTTCATATAACTGTAATCTAACAGAGATTTAAACCACATACAGCTCATGAAGCTCATATACGGCATTCCTAACAGTAAATTTTAATGGACTGCTTAAAAAAATTCTTTGTTGCTCATTTGCATTTCTTTCCTAATAACAGGTCATGTTACAAATTATTGACTAGATGTAGTGATTTAGGTCTTTAGAATACAAGTCCAGAAGGATTTAAAACAGAATTAATATGAGTAAGAAATCCAGGAAACTTAGGCAGAAATTGATATGATATAATATTGTGAAAAAGAACACCTGGTAAGCACTTTGAGTCTTAGTTTAGTGTGAACACATTTTAATGACAATATGTAGGAAGGACAAAACTAGTAAAAAGTAACAAGACTTTCCTGAAGTCTTGGGAGGAAGAGACACATTCAGAGGCCTACCTTTGTTATTTCCCAGGCCATAGTCAAATCCTTGGGCACTGCAGCTCGCCCCTTTATTGAAAGCTTGTACTGAGAAAGGGCTTGGAGGAGGAGGCTGAGAATTCTGATCCAGAAGAACTTGTTCTACAATGAAAGTCACAGCTATATAGTTAAATTTTGTCTGTGTTGGTCCCTAATTCATATATCAGAGCAAATCCTAAGAGTTTGAAATGGTTTGATTTACAGTAATCGCTCAGGAAGATCTGAGCTAAATCTGGTTCTCAGTCAGACCAGCTTAACAGGTCAAGGTATATTATAAATTATTGCTTTTGTTAATCAAGTAAATAGGGAAAATATAAAAACTGGATATATGCTTTTAAGTGGCCCCCTCTTATTACTGAGTATATTTCTGGATAAGTAAATCTTATTGCAAAAAATAGACACATGGGCATTATAAAAATAGATTGGATACTAAATTAAGAATAAGACTCTCTATATATGAATAAATGAATAGATATATATTTTTGAAAATTCTATTTTGATATCATCCCTATGATATTTTAAACTAGCTTGCATTTACATAAGCCTATAATGAGCTAGCTAGTAAGTATCAGAATTATTTACAAACTGGGATATAAAGACAGCCTGTCCTCAAGACACTCAGCATCTTGGTTTAAAGACACTGAGAAATAAAAGTTTTGTCACCATCAGCAAAAACAAAAGGGGTCAAGACAGGAATCTTAGTGATATCAATGTTGGCAAACAGCATGGAAAGCTAGCTCAGACAACAACAGATACACACACAGACGCTTTGCATTTATTCAACTTTCCTTTCTTGAGAGAAAATTCAGCTAAATGTGATTTCCTCACATAATAATGAAATTAGTTGGAAACTTGAACTTCCAGCTCAGGCCCAGCCTCATGGTGAAAAGTGAGGCACACAAGCCAATGTTGGTAATGCAAGAGCAAGCTATTCTTACTTTTAAACAAAGACACGGACTCTGCTCTCAGCATTCTTCTGATCTCCTCCTTTGTGGACATTCATTTAGTATGCAAGGATTTTACAAGTCTACTTTGTTAGCTGTAAGATGTTTAAACTTTTAGATTTTCTTTTACTTAAATAAACATTTGAAAACCTATTTAAGGAAAGATAATGCAATAAACACAAAACATATGTATACTAAAAGTTTAATGAAAACAAAACACAAATTGAAGCCAACTTGCCATCTTCATGCCGTAGGTACTGGTTCCCGCCTCTGTCTCTAGCTAGGGACCACGCCTCTCCTTCATCACTCTCACAGAACTCTACCATGCTGCTCTTATCCAGCTGCACCCATGCACCTTCAGAATTGGTTACCTGGTACATAACAGAAAGCACGATTGATTGGCTTAACTCTTTCAGGGCATCCAGGCTGAAAATCAATACAAAGCTTAAATGTTTCTGAACAATGTAATGATTCCATCACATTCCTACTGTCAAATTCTGAAATTAAGACCACAGCCTGAGGTAAGACAGAATTTAAAACATCTGTGAAATACTGTTTATGTAAGCCTTTAATTAAAATAATATCTTTAAATCACAAAGATTATCTCTGTATAATTTCAAGTATGCCCAAAACCGAAGGCATGTCTTCAGACCTACAATGTCCTAAGGAAGTCTAGGCAGCATTCCTAGGTGCCTAYAGTGTACTTGAAATGACCCTGACCCTGAGAAATAGCATGACACACTACATCTTCAAGCTTATCTGCGGAGGCAAATGCCACAGTGGTCTAAAGAATAATTTTATTTGCTCAGGACTTCAGTGAGATCTGTGAATGGGAACAAAGAAACGAAAACTTTTGAAGGGTCACATCTCTGTACCGATTCATAGGAAATGTTTTAAGTGCTGACAACCCATAACATACAGTTAGAATAATGAAAAGCTATATCCAAATGCGGAGCATTTATATATACAATATAACTTACATGTTAATATAAACAATGCAAATATTGTTTTCACAAGATATTTATGAGAATAATTTTTTAAAGCACAGAAAATTATGTTATAGTGTTTCCAAACCAAGTAAAAGTCAACAACATGAACATTTAAGAACCTGAGCTGGAAATGACAATCTGGAAGAAAGTGATGCTTGATTACATTACAATGAAAATGAGTATCATAAAGTCATGAAGCTACAAGCATCCATACCTCTCCCACCGCYTTGACTTTGTTTCCCAGAACTAACATTCCGATTGGGATACCCCTAAGGTCGGGGCGGCTTCGGACGTTGTGGCCTGAAGGCCCCGTCTTCACGACCTTGTACATGCCTGGCCCGCCTCTCAAGAACGGGTGATCGCCTTCCTGCATTGTTGCTTCCTGTGGGCAGCAGGAGTTCATGTCTTTGAAAAAGTCATCAGTATTAGTTTTAGGTTCCTAAAAAATTGAATAGGAAAAGAAAATAAACAAAATATAGTCTATTACCACTTTTATAATTTTATTAAGAGTTTTTGGAGCAAGTCTACAAGATTTCCAATTAATAATATATAATTAAAATAATAGCTAATACTAATACTACTAAAGAAACTATTCAATTTTAAACATTGATATTTAAAATAAATTTGAGGAGAAAAAAAACAACAGGGACAGGAAATTAACTTAATTTTTGTCTTTCTCACCTCCAAATTTGAGAAATGCAGTTCTATAGAATATTAAATAATGCTTACAAGATCTTAGCAAACCACAGTACAAAAGAAAATATCTTTTTGGATTTGCTAGGCCAGCACTATTCTGTGACATATCAATGCTGGTGGCAGAAAAAAAAAGGCCTATTTTTAGTAGAGAAGATAGATTGTCACTAAAGATACATTTTTTTAAAGAAAATAAACTGTATTTAAATTTCTATATTAAAAAGTATTATTTCTAAGTGAAAAGCTCTTGCTCTGTATTTCCTGTTGAATGTCAATACTGTGATGAAATATTTCCTATGGAACAAACAGTGATACAGCAATGTACATACACTGGGCTTTCTACTCCCATATTACTGTTCTCTTTGTAGTGTTGATGATCAAACTCAGACAAGTACCGAATCACAACTACATGTCTTAAAAAAAACAAGCCTACCTTTAAATATTGTATTATAAATTCTATGAATTGTATTTACATAGTTAGAAATAACCATAATGAGACACATGTAAAATTAGGGAAAAAATAAGACTAACGTTATATAAATAATAACAATAGTAGCATTACACATGATAAACTTTATAACAGATTTTTATTTCTACAAGTATCTTTATATTAGCAGATGTATATATATATATACATATATATATATTCAAATAGACAATAGGTTACTAAAGATAAATACTGGAGCAAAAATACATGTAGATTTAAGAACTCATATGTACCTCAGTATGTATTAAAAATTATTAGTTTTTAATTGTTGTTTTGAGACTAAGTCTTGCTCTGCAGGGCTGGCTGGCCCGCACCTAACAAGCCCCCCATGTGGGAGCTTACAGGTATGCACCTATAATCTAGGMTCCTCACAAGATACTTTGTAAATCACCTGGTGGTAATGAAAGAGCAGAAATTTTTCCTAAAACAAATATATACTATGATAATAATTTCTTTACAGTTATTATAATTATACTGCATATATCACTGCTATTTACATATTGACAACTTATTGGAAGTGAGACCATTAGTGACTAAAAAATACTAGATTTGTAAGTAAAAAATAGAGTTTCATATGATCACGAATATATAGATATTTGTAAAAATCTGTATATACACTTCTATAAATGTAAAGAGAACATTAAAAATAAATTTAAGAGTATAATAGGATATAAACTTTGAATAGTACTAGTATAATTACAAGATTTTTGAATAAACACTTAAAAGTTCCTACTTCTCAACGGTAAACTTCAGTCAATATATTATGTCAGAAGAGGAAACTCTTGTGCTTTTTAAAGTTTCATGTTGACATTAAAAAAAAAACGGCAAAATGCACAACCTGAGCATAAAAAATACTTGTTACTCAATGGCCTTCTTGTATCATTCATAAGATTCCCCAGTGACCGCAATGTCAAGGGAACAAAGGAGGAACCATGGCAAAGCTAAGACCCTTCTCACCTGTCAGCAAGGGTCATGTAGGAGAGCCTTAGTAAGACAGTTAATATTTTATCTAAKCATAATGAAGCTATATAAAATAACTAGAAAACAATGCATTTTTTTCTAAAAGATAAAAAGTTCTGTTGTATTAAACCATATGAAAATAATTGGCGGACATAAAATCCTAACTATGGAAGTCATTCTTGAGCAATCTTAAAAAGTACATTTTTCTTCAATACAGCAATGTGAGATCAGACACCAGACTATAAAACTGGTGGATTTCAATCATATATTTTATATATTTATATTTATATTTATTTACTTCTCATTCAATTCCTAACCCCTTATCTAAAATAAATATTCAAAAGGACAATTCAAAAGAACAGGTTGGAGCTGAATAGAAGAGTTTAAGACCACATTACCACTGCCTATGTAAGGTTATTCTGAACAAAGTAACTTGGAGCAAACTGTTGGAGAGAGCCCTGCAGCTGGGAAGTCCTGTGAGGAGTGCTGCTTCTTTAAAGCCTAGACGCTGGAGGGGACAGGAGGGGAAACTCCACTGCAGCACTGCACACATTTCCCCTGGTAACTGGTTAGTTTACTAACTCTAAGCAAAGCCTCAAAGACAATGTAAATCCTGTTGCACATGCTGAGACAGCTTGGAAATGCTTACTGTTCCTTACAGTTAACTCACCTGGGGGAAAAAAGCTTTGGAAGTCCATGAAAATACGTCCAAATCCCTGACTCCTTGGCTAGCATTAAAGATATTCTGAGCGACAAAGTTTAAGAAAGAAAAATATCAACAAGGAAAGGGAACAGAGTATCATCTGCAGAAGATGCTTTCACAGTTACATTTTCTGAGCTCCAGCACCAATAGGAAATACAATTTTGCTAAAGAGAAACTGAAGCCACCTGAGTAAACCACACACCAAAGTTCTGAAAAACAAGGTTTTATCAAAAGCCCTCCATAGATGTAGTGTGTCATGCCATTTATTAACATCAAGAGCAGACTCTGCTGTTAAAACTTAAAAGTCAGTGTTAAGAAGGAAACCCTGAAACCCTTAAATGAGAACATTATTTGTTCTAGTACAAGCCTATGACAGAAAACAATCTGTTGTTTTATAAAGATGTCAGCAATGGAGACTACATAGAAAATGCAACGCGTACAAATAATAATGGCATGTATATAAACCATCACTTTATCAAAATGTAAAAAAACTTAACCCAAATGAAAAACAAATCATTAAAATATCCCTTCCTATATAAATGAAAAAAGAAAAAAGAAAAAAGAAAAAGAAATAAGAACAAGGAAAAACTACTTCAAAAAAAATTCAAGAAAAGCATAAAGAACCACAAGCTTAATCTTTTATCAAAAGACAACTGGTTTATCTCAAAGTTTAGGAAATCATAATCATTTAGGATTTCCATATTGAATTCCAAAGTATTTTGTTAAATAACAATTAATGATAACATTAATCCTATTATTCACATTCTAATAACAATTTGTTTAATACATATTTTGCACAGATACATCACACAATCAACCTATACTTCATTTTACTTAAAACTCAAATACAGACAATATGCAGCAGCATACCATAAATGTACTGCTTATGTAAGGACTGTGCTGGCAGGTTATTCAAATGAGGCACTCAAATGTTAACTGAAGTAGACATCCCTGAAGACTTTAACATGAAAGAATTATTAAAATTCTTGACCACTTATGCTATTTTAGACAATAAAAAGATATTTGCTTCTTTCTATTTCCTTAAAGTATGTGTGGGTGAATACAGAAACATATATAAACACACATATAGACTTTACAAATAGTAATTATATAATATAAAACATGCAAAAATGAGTTTCTAGTAATATATCTGCAAATAAATTTAAAACAACATGGAAATCAAAGCCATTATCCCCTTAAATTTGGAATGCATAGCCAATAGGTCCTCTCTATTTACGTAAAATGAAATCTTTACAAAGCATTTAAAAATGC
>BDUI01000491.1:88235-100090 GCA_002335545.1 Apodemus speciosus | reverse complement strand
AAATGGATGGAGCTGGAGAATATCACACTAAGTGAGGTAACCTGGTCTCAAAAGAACACCCATGGTATGCACTCACTGATAAGCAGATATTAGCCTAGAAGACTGGAATACCCAAGACACAATTCACATATCAAATGATGTCCAAGAAGAAGGAGGGAGTGGCCACTGGTTCTGGAAAGGTTCAGTGCATCAGTGTAGGGGATTACTAGAACAGGGTAGTGGGAAGGGGTGGATGGCGGAACAGGGGRAGGGAAAAGGGCATATGGGACTTTTGGGGAGTGGAGAATCAGGAAAGGGGAAATTATTTGAAATGTAAATAAAGAATATATCGAATACAATAAAAAGAAAAAGAAAAGAAAAGAAAATAATGAAGGGATTTTAAAAAAATGATTTCAGTCTGAATGATTAAGTTTTAGTTTCAGCAACACTTTGAGGAAACAGTGCTTACCTTTTAGGAGTTGGTGATGCAAAACGCAGTTCTTCAAATGAGTAGTTTTCATATACCTTTAAGGAAGAGATAAGGAACATTGGCACCCTTGCAATGCATATTCCATTAGTGCAATGCTAAAATATCCAATAAATGAGGTGGACCATTCTAACTGTACAAGAGAGGAATAAAAATGACAAGACTACTTGAAAATGAATTTCACATGTGCTAGATATCCAATCAAAACACAAAAGTCAACTTTCTAAAACTTTATGGTGCTGTTCTTAATATAGTCAACATGACAGGACCTAAAATCACTAAGCAGACAAATACGTGGCTGTGGCTGTGAATAATTTTCTAGTTTGGTTAAGTGTTGAACTTAATAAAAAAGGAGAAAGTAGTACAAGCAGTACTATTTAAGTCTCTGCTTTCTGACTGAGGATCCCATTAGATCAGTCTGCCTCCTGGCCTGCAGCCACGCCATTCCTGGCATGCAGGACTGCGACCAGCCAGAACCACCCTTTCCTTAAATTGCTTACAGGTGCTTTTTCATAGCAGTATAATTTTAGCTTTAAAAGATGTAAAAATAGAAATCTTTGAGGTTCGTTAAAATTTTACATATCTCCAATATGAAGATACTATAGAGAAAAGTCTTCACATGGAAGGATTTTTTAAATGATGTAATTTACATGGGATATACATACACCATATATACAGGCCAAATCAATCCCTACACAGAGAAATCACAGCAGAAAACTGGGTAAAGCCAATGCACTGAAGAATAACTGTGAAAGGCACTAGTCCTGGAGAAGAGACTTCATGGAGATGGAGAACAATGAAGTGCCCCTTAAAAGGAGAAAAAGTGGCAGCACGGCTGCCCTTGGAGGTGAGTAGAAAACCAGTGCGGATGTGCAAGCAGCTGGCRGCAGGGGATCAGCTCCGAAAATGCTTAACAAAGAGTTAGACATGCTTTTCCTACAGCCCAGAAATTACATTGTTAGGAATATATTGCAGAGAAACTTTTCATGTACATGCAAAAACAATGCCATTGTATAAAGCTTTGGAACACAGAGTAAATAAAAAATATTATTAATGGCTTATTTTATATTTACTAAAAGTATGCAACACAACACACACACACACACACAGAAAGAGAGAGAAAGAGAGAGGGGGGAGAAGATATCCTCTGGAAAGGTGTGGAATGGGCCTGCAGGAGCCTTGCTGGCATGGGTTGTGTGTCAGTCTTGCAAAAATAAGCAAAATGTCTGAACAAAAGATATAGCAAAATATAAAGATAAAAATGGGCAGTACATATGGTATACTTAGCACATGAACCCTGATATATTTTATACATGCAAATTAATCATTTTTCATAGCTCAATTCAAGATCTTCAACTCCTCATGCCCTTCCAGCTTCCCAGTACTTAAGAAGGAAAGTACACACACCAGTTACAGCCTTTCTCCTCCCCTGCCCCCATCCCCACCCCCTTTCTTTACCATAACAGTGATTCAGAAGTTACCTAGCTGCTTTCACTTATTCACAGGTCATGTGGATTAGTGTAGATAAATGTAACTTAAGGTTGACTTTGCCAAGTTTCACAGCAGTTAACAGCTGGGAATCCAGATGTCCAGACTCTGTATATTATGTGTTCACTGCATCAATTTCAACCATGAGAGCATATTTTATCTTTCCATCCTAAAATATACGGCTCACTGCTGAGTGAGGCTACAGTATCCATGAACAGTTAGTAAAGAGCACCTGTCCAGAGCAAGACTGACAATCAGCTTGCGAATAGTACTGAGTAACTGTTCTAATCYTACATCTTTCAGGTATTTAAAATGTTTATAGCCCAGAGCCATATTTAGCCCTCTAAATAGTCACTCCTTGTCCACCTCTTTGTGGAACTTAACATCCTGTCACCAACAGCTTAATAAAATACTAGTTTAAGAAAACCTGACTTTCTACTAATCAAAGGGTCAGAATGCTCTCAGACAGCATCTATGGCTTAGAGCAGAGCTCTTCCTGTTTGGTATACCCTACTTCTCTGAAGTTTCCAATTTCACTTATGAACTTCATATTTTATTTCCTACTTCCATTCTTTTCATTTTACTCTCCATTAGCATTGAAGTTGGGCTAATGCAGTACTCACATTCTCATTGTACCTCCTTAGAGGAAGTCAACAGTTTTCCTGGGACGTTTATGACAGTAGCCATCTTCTTATTCAGCTGTCTTCCTAACTATACTATGTTACTGTGCTATAGTGTTAATAAACTACTGGGTATGATCATATCTTTCAGCTACTGGACTATAGACACTGCTGTCTAAAAATTCCAAAACACCTACCCTCAGCATGATGCCTGGCNGCAGGGGATCAGCTCCGAAAATGCTTAACAAAGAGTTAGACATGCTTTTCCTACAGCCCAGAAATTACATTGTTAGGAATATATTGCAGAGAAACTTTTCATGTACATGCAAAAACAATGCCATTGTATAAAGCTTTGGAACACAGAGTAAATAAAAAATATTATTAATGGCTTATTTTATATTTACTAAAAGTATGCAACACAACACACACACACACACACAGAAAGAGAGAGAAAGAGAGAGGGGGGAGAAGATATCCTCTGGAAAGGTGTGGAATGGGCCTGCAGGAGCCTTGCTGGCATGGGTTGTGTGTCAGTCTTGCAAAAATAAGCAAAATGTCTGAACAAAAGATATAGCAAAATATAAAGATAAAAATGGGCAGTACATATGGTATACTTAGCACATGAACCCTGATATATTTTATACATGCAAATTAATCATTTTTCATAGCTCAATTCAAGATCTTCAACTCCTCATGCCCTTCCAGCTTCCCAGTACTTAAGAAGGAAAGTACACACACCAGTTACAGCCTTTCTCCTCCCCTGCCCCCATCCCCACCCCCTTTCTTTACCATAACAGTGATTCAGAAGTTACCTAGCTGCTTTCACTTATTCACAGGTCATGTGGATTAGTGTAGATAAATGTAACTTAAGGTTGACTTTGCCAAGTTTCACAGCAGTTAACAGCTGGGAATCCAGATGTCCAGACTCTGTATATTATGTGTTCACTGCATCAATTTCAACCATGAGAGCATATTTTATCTTTCCATCCTAAAATATACGGCTCACTGCTGAGTGAGGCTACAGTATCCATGAACAGTTAGTAAAGAGCACCTGTCCAGAGCAAGACTGACAATCAGCTTGCGAATAGTACTGAGTAACTGTTCTAATCYTACATCTTTCAGGTATTTAAAATGTTTATAGCCCAGAGCCATATTTAGCCCTCTAAATAGTCACTCCTTGTCCACCTCTTTGTGGAACTTAACATCCTGTCACCAACAGCTTAATAAAATACTAGTTTAAGAAAACCTGACTTTCTACTAATCAAAGGGTCAGAATGCTCTCAGACAGCATCTATGGCTTAGAGCAGAGCTCTTCCTGTTTGGTATACCCTACTTCTCTGAAGTTTCCAATTTCACTTATGAACTTCATATTTTATTTCCTACTTCCATTCTTTTCATTTTACTCTCCATTAGCATTGAAGTTGGGCTAATGCAGTACTCACATTCTCATTGTACCTCCTTAGAGGAAGTCAACAGTTTTCCTGGGACGTTTATGACAGTAGCCATCTTCTTATTCAGCTGTCTTCCTAACTATACTATGTTACTGTGCTATAGTGTTAATAAACTACTGGGTATGATCATATCTTTCAGCTACTGGACTATAGACACTGCTGTCTAAAAATTCCAAAACACCTACCCTCAGCATGATGCCTGGCRTAGTAACTCTGCCTTGTACGATAAGTAAAAAGTGGGACTGTTTTTTTAAAGAAAAAAGATCCATTTAAAAGGGATTATAAACTAAAAAGCCAGGAGAAGTAAGAAATCTAAAGAGATAGCCTAATATTTGGGAGTCGTAAAAACTGAAGGGACCCAAGAAAACCCTTGCGTCTTGAAGGCCTGTGTTCTGGCAGACAAGCACTTCAGCATTAAGTCATCTCAACCTCTGAGTGTATTAACTTGTTCTATAAGGGGTCAGCCCCTCAACGTCTGCCAGAAACTGATTCAAAGTCTCTCTAGGTGAAGAAACTGCATTTAAAAATATATGCTGTCAGTTTAATACTTGAGAGTAACTCTCTCAAGAATTACTATGCCTATAACTGACTTGAACTGAATTGAATAACTGAAACATTAAGTCAACTGTAAACGATAAAAATTTCTGATAAGTGAACATAAACTACCTTCATCATTGTTATGGCAATGTACCGAGCCTCCTTGACTATCATCGGCTCATAGGAAACATCCAGCTTGGGTGATGCCAGCCCACCAAAAGTCATGTCGGTGGTAGACGCCGCTGCTGCTGCTGCCGAGGGGCTGCCAGGAATCCTTTGTGATTTCTTTCCTTGTTCTTGTTGCAAAGATGTTTTTTTCTGAGAAACAGGTACAGCTTTCACTTCCACCTATCCACAATAATATAAAAACCAAATATGTAGTTATCATAGGAAGTAATTCATAATTTCAAAGTCAGTGATAAAAATTTTGTTAACACTGGTTCACCTTGGTCATTTCCAGAGCCAGGATGACCTCACCTCTGGCTTATACACTAACAGTAGAAAACAGATTTGTCACTATTTTAGAACAAATAATCACAGATTTCAAAGCATAAAAATTAAATCTTTGCCAGGCAGTGGTGGCGCATGGCTTTAATACCAGCAGGTGGAAGGCAGAGGCAGGTGGATTTCTGAGTTCAAGGCCAGCCTGGTCTACAGAGTGAGTTCCAGGACAGCCAGGGCTATACAGAGAAACCCTGTCTTGAAAAATCCAAATCAGTCAATCAACCAATCTTTCATTAGTGTGATACTGGGAAAAAAAACAGAAATAATATACCTTGAATTTTTCAGGAAGTAATATTATTTTATCAGATAATTGAAATGCAAATATTTTATAATAACAGCTTATTTATAAGTTTATTTAAATTCTTACTGTAATAGTCTACAAAGGAAAAAATATTAATAGAAGCCTTTAGAATTGATGGTAAATAATTGATGATAAAACATACCAGAAATCTGTTTACTTCAGGGAAGAAAAATATACATTTACCACTTACCACAATATCACATTTAATAATCTGAGTTATTGATTTTAACAATGTAAACTTTTTAACTCAGTTTCTACAATGGTAAAATGTGAATGCCCTTCATCTACATGTACAAAAACTGATTTTTGAAAGGCAYATTAAAATATTGAAAATATTAACTGTCGTTAACAACTTACCAGAAATATTTTGGAGTGTCTATGAGTATAGATTGGTGACATAGTATATTAGTGTAATATATGTTTATATATATTAATTATATATTATATACACATGTATGTATATGTAGTCTATATACATATATAGTACATAACATACATAGTAGGTACATACATAAATGGTGGTAAGTTGCAAATGCTCTGTGTCAACCACCAAGGACGAGACAATCACAGGATAGCACAATGAGTACATATGCATACCACTCCCATAGTCTGTAAGTACTACAAAGTCTATCTTTTTGCTTCCATGTTTGGGTCATGAGACAAAATTTTAATGCGTGCTTGACATAGACAATTTAAACTATCTTCTTTGACTCCAATGTAGCAGTTAACTTATTAGGGAATTAATTAATGCAAAATAAATAATAAGCAACTCTTCAGTGTCCTCCATCATACAAAGACAAGAAGAGAAGCCGTGAACACTTGCCATTCTCAACTCTTATCAGCAGTCAGTGTGTAGACATTGCTAACTCACTTAGAATTACCTTCATGTTGGGAACGTGAACCACATCGCCATATTGGTCTTTTGTTTGAACAGTTATGGTGGTAGGCCAGCCACAACGAATATCATCCTTATTCAGGATCAATGACGTTTTCTGAGGATCAGCATAGGAATCTGGCTGAAGCCATCTAAAAGAATCAAAGAGAACATGAAATTAAGCCAAATAAACTAAACTTGTATTGAACAAAATGCTAAATCTGTATCTTCATTTATGATTCAATGATAGTCGCAAGTGTTTTCCTGGGAAGTAATTAGTAAAAATCTTCTAGACATATACAAAAATGCCTGAAGTTTCTGATGTTTACATATACTATGAAACAATTTTAAAGTTAGAAAATACTGAAAATTTTATGTGTAAGATATCAAAAAATGACATTAAGTTACAGCTAATTTGAATTCTCACTGAGGGTGACTAGATTTCTGCTAACAGCTGGAAAAAAACCCATTTTCCTTATACCTTAGGAAAGCAAGGGCAGAATGTTGTTCCCTTGTTTGGGAGCGGTGGGTGTCCTGTCCGCCCTGTGTTAATAGGACTTAGTACCACCTTCTTTAAAATCTGCTTTCACTTGGAAAACTTGACCGTTTCCTATTGTTGGAGCTGCCCAGCCCTGAATCTGGTTCACAGTTACACCCAACTTGTCTTGTGAGATGATCATAAGTAATTCTGTCATGTATTATATACAGGTGTCTATGAGCACAAAAGGGAGGCTAATTTAAAAGTTTAGCTACTGTTTCCTGGTCAACATTTTGGCTTTATTAGTAAAGTGCAACCTCTGAAAATTAAAAATTAAAACCAAAAATAGGTTAGCCTTTTATTTTTTGTTAATAAGTTAACACAAACTCGCATATTTTTCTTTTCATTCTAATTCAGCCAATGGAGAAAGACAATAAATTAATAAGTGTCATATATTTTAAAATATCATCATCTTTTAATTCTGGTTCAAAACACATAATCTGGATTTTAAAAAGGAACATTTTAACAACAAAAATGGCCATTTTCTCCTTTAATTTCTCCTCAGAGATGAAGCCTTAAAAGACATTAACTGTAACATTAGAAGTACCGTGCAAGCCGTCCTCCACTTGACCCTGGGACACAAGCAATGAAGTCATCCAGGAAGGACTGCTCATTGCTTTGGATTTGAAGTGGCAAGTTTCCTTCAAGTGCCTCTAAGATAGTTGGTGAGTGAGAAAGAGCCAAACCCTTTCCAAGAATGCCAGAGTGAGTTTTGCACACCTATTGGGAGAAAAGAGACTCTCTGTATCTTACTTGTTTATTATTTATTTATAAAAAAGGCTCCATTATATAGTCCATGCATGGCCTTGAATGTAGGATCCTTTTGTCTTGGCCTCTTGAATGCAGAGGTCATATATGTGTGCCACTATACATGGCAAATATATTAGAATAGAAACCTTTCTATGAATTTTTCAACATGTGCACATTTTTGGTATGCCTTATTGAGGAACATTATTTCTTCCTATGCCCAGCCTTACTATCTTTGGTCTATGACTTCCAAATTATACTAAGAAAATGCAGGAGAACAGTCAGTCACAGTTCTGTAACTGCGACTCACCATGGCAGATGGCACGGTATCTGTGCCAACTGTGTGCCCTGCACGGCAGGCAGGGCAGAGCCCCTGAATGAAGGGAGTGGTGGCCACCTCTCCTTTTCAGAGCCCATTACTGACAACTGCACTGATAAGTAGTTAATCTGCTCTTTCTACCCACCCGCCAGTGTTTTCTGGATTCGTGAATAAAAGATACACATATGCCACATTATTTTTAACATGCCTTACTATTTCAAAGGCTAGCCTCATAATCAAACTTAATTTGCTTAACATTGAAGAAGATGTTGACTTAAAAGGATGATTTTCAGATGGTAATACAAGTGAAAAATCAGAAGAATATTCAAGTATAGAATTGTAAGCTCTTTAAGTTAGGAATGATGGTAGAGTACATTTTCTAATAGACAAATAAATATGTTAATGACCAGATATCAATTGTATATCATATTTTGTAATTTACATAATTGTTAAGCTCTTTTAATAGTATCTAGTCTAAATGCTATTTTATATAGCACCATTTTATCAAATAATAATATATGAACTTTTTATTGGATATTTTCTTTATTTACATTTCAAATGTTATCCATTTTCCCTGTCCCCCCCAACCCGCACTGAAACCCCCATCCCATCCCCTCTCTTCCTGCTTCTATAAGGTTGTTCCCCCACCTACCCATCTACTACCAGCTCCCTGCCCTGGCATTCCCCTACGCTGGGGCATCCCYAGAACATGGTGATAGTTCTATGGGCTTTCTCACTAAGAGGACCCTTATAGATTATGTGACTCTACAACTGCCAGTAAACAGAATATAGTACTTAACCACTGAGTCTTATATTGAAGAAAATAAGAATTGTCCAGGAACTATTATTTTAACACCAATGAACAAAAGTTAAAATGTTTGGTGCAATACCTGCAGTGCAGCCTCTTCAAGAATTTCAAGATCTTCCTCCAACTCATTACCTGTTACACAAATTAAAAAGTTATACTAAAGTATACAAATAACCTTACCAATCCTTTGTAGTCACTATTTGTTTTGTAGTCTTGCTATTATAGATTGCAAAAATTTACAAATCTAGATAAATCCAGTAGTTTAGATTTTGAAATGTTCAGTTTTTTGTGTAATATGAGTTATAATTGCTAAGCTAGTAATCAAGTATCATTCGCCACGCGACATGAAGAGTGAAGCACGTTCACACGCACTGCCGTTCACACGCAGTGCACACGATGCAGGAGTCCTAATGCAACCACCACTGTGGGCCAGCACAAAACATCAAAGACACTGACAACTCTATGAAACTATTTTTGTGTTATCTGTGTCTTTCTGTGGTGTGTGTGTGTGTGTGTGTGTGTGTGTGTGTGTGTGTGTGTCATGTATGCAGGTCAATGACACAGTTCTCAAGTGTAAATTTTGTAGGTAACAATTTCATGTTTCAATGTAAAAAGGTTGTATGAACCTGAGAAAGTAACTATATGAATCTATTTGTGTGAAGTTTATACTTAATATATTATATTTTTTTACTAATAAAATTATTTTGAGTAATTAATATATTTCAGGTAAACAGTGATGATTCACAAAATCCTAAGGTATTGATTTCCTGTGTCCTTTAGCCATTTTCTCTTCTATTGTGTAATACAGAACACGTTTTATTTATTGATTTTTCTTTGATA
This sequence comes from Apodemus speciosus, assembly GCA_002335545.1. Taxonomy (NCBI): domain Eukaryota; kingdom Metazoa; phylum Chordata; class Mammalia; order Rodentia; family Muridae; genus Apodemus; species Apodemus speciosus. Next base: position 90,597 of record BDUI01000491.1, on the reverse strand, counting down.
GTTATGAAACAGTAATATGGCTCAGAGGAAACAGTCAGACTGACTAGAAGAAAGTGTGGAATAAATATATTCTATCCTCAAATTGTCAACAGTTTCTTATATACTGCTTGTGTGTATGTCAATAAATATACAGGTGAATTTGCATACAGATATGATGTTGTCACCAATCATGAATATGACCTTTTAAGGAACCTTTTTTTTTTTCATTTAAATAATATGGACAACTTTTGTCCTCAGGCCACATAGGGACACTTTCTGTCTCAACTGCACAGACTCCATTAGGTATCTAACTAGACTCCAAATGACAGATTTGGTTGCAGCTTAGTTTGTCAATCAAAAGCATTGCTGTCTTTATCCTTCATTCAAAATTTTTGATTACTTGTGTAAGTATTCAAAAAAAACCACCAAAAAGTACAGCCACATCAAAAAGCAAAATTTTAACAGTTATTAAACTTTGCTTCCTCCAATGATGGTGCAAATAATTCTCTTCATATAAAAATATGAAAATATTAAAAGAACAGAAGACTGGTATATTTCCCACAAATGAGCTAATATTAAGCAGGATCAAGGAAACTGAGAGGATTGAAAAGGAGCAGGAAAGAGACATAGGAAGGAATAACAAAGAAAAGGTAAATAATGGGAGTAATAAATGGTGGAATGAGAAGACTTGCATGGATGTTCAGAATGAAAAAATAAAAATGTATATGTGTGTGTATTTCTGTGCATATATGTATATATTATATAATGGATGATAACATATATACATATATATGTATACATATTCATATTCATAAATATATGAATTTGAATAAATTAAAAAGATTTTAGGATATGCTCCAGTTTCCATTTAAACAGCAGTGTATCGAAGAGCTATAGTTCCTATCTATGTGTAGTCACAGAATTTGTGTTGCAAGTTTACCTTTAAATGTTCTGTAATAAATATATTTTACTTATAAATTATCTTCTAATTCCCTAGCAACACCTACGATTAAGTAGACTCACCAATAGGCAGCGCTAGATCCTTCTTCATCAGAGCTGCAGCACAGACCCCACCAAGATTGGCTAATTCTTTTTCCAGCTGAATAACTCCCTGTAGAATTGCATAAAAGTCACAATTGAACACATGTTTGAATGTGAGGTATGAAAACATGTAATTCATGCTCTGCAGTTGAAACTAGAAGAAAGATCCATTAGCTGGAGCTGAGAGACAAAGATTTAATATCACAACCAATGTCGTCACAGTGTGTGTTTGACCTTCACTGTCCAAATCATTCTCCATTCATTATCTAGGGCAATCCTGACATTGGGTTCATTTTAGTGTTTGACTTAAAACATTTAAGAAAACCCAGAATAAGTCAAATCACACTGTGAAGCTAGGGTCTGTTATTTACTAAAGATAGAACTACTTTAGCAAAGGGCATGAGCTGTGCTTCAGATTACCCCTCACTAAAATGTGACCATACCGCATAACCTCAATCATCCCCATGTGTGAAGGAAGAGTAGCAAAAGGTTACCACACATAATTAAACCACACAACACTTTAAATTATGAACCTCTAGCTTGCAAGGCATTTTTAAATCAAGAGAATCTTTAAAGAGCCATTTGTTCTTAACAGACTCGGAAAAAAAATTTTTCTTACCTCATCAGGTCCAGGGCTAAATTCATATCCAATTGCAAAACACTTGAACCCATAGAAGGAGGCTTTGTCATCTTTCACATAATCTGAAGCAGTTTCCAGTGAGAAAAGGGCTTCATTTCCTTTAAAAACAAAACAAAAAAGTGTGTGTATGTAAGCAAGTACTTGTCCCTATTATTAATGTCAAAGTCTAAAAGAACTTTATATTTCATATTTTCATTATGTCAATAATTCTTCAAATCAGTTATTAAAGTGGAAAGAAGGCTTTTTTCTTCTTTTCTATATTGTTTACATTCCAAAGGCTTTCCCCTTTCCCAGGTCCCCCCTCACCATATGTCCCATAAGTCCTCTTCCCTCTGCCCATTCCCCAAACACCCCTCCACCATTTCTCTGTTCTGATACTCTCCTACAAAACTGGATCCAGTCTTTTATGGACCAGGGTCCTCTCCTTCCTTCTTGGGACTCTTTTGATTTGCTAATTGTGCCTTGAGTATTCAGAGCTTTTGGGCTCATTAATATCCACTTATCAGTGACTGCATTTCATGTGTATTATTTTGTGATTGGGTTAGCTCACTTAGGATGATATTTTCCAGATCCAACAATTTGCCTACAAGTTGCATGAATTCATTATTTTTAATTGCTGAGTAGTATTCCATTGTATAAATATACCACATTTTCTGTATCCATTCCTCCTTTGAGGGACATCTGGGCTCTTTCCAACTTCTG
>BDUI01000491.1:68123-81485 GCA_002335545.1 Apodemus speciosus | reverse complement strand
TTTTTTTTTTTTTTGGTTCACTTAAAAAAAAATCTTCCTCAGAGTATGAAGGGAATGAATGATCCAAAATCAATACCTGTATAGATCGATAAAAAAAATAAGGAACTAAACACTCAGGGATTCTAAAAGGGGGCTCCCCTTCATTAAGTATTCACAAAAGAACTGGAAGTTCTAAACTATAACTATGAAGAAAGGAAAAGGATAGTCTTACCATCCACAGCAAGAGCTCTGTGCAACAGGTCCTTAGCAGCTCGAACAACAGTGCTTACCACAGAGAGTGCTCTGCTACAGTTTTTATCTTCTTCATTGGCTTTACTTAGAAGTTGGGATTGTAAATCTCCATCAAATTCGCTCCTGTGACATGAATAAGCATGAAGTTTTCATTGGGAACTTTAGGCATCATATTCATATCAGAAATTCTCAATAAACTTAAAGTGAAAAACAACTATAGTTAAGACAGCATATATGTAATTATGTTAGTTTAGTATGTGATAAAGGCTTTGAACAAAAACTAATGCAGATTATGAGGTAAAGGATGCTATTTTATGTTAGATTAAGTTGCTCTTTGTTGAACTAATATTTAACAAAGACCTGAATTATGTTTAAAAGACAAACTACAAATGGGCCCATGGAAAATGTGAGAGAAAAATATCTGGACAGTGGGAGCCTGGTGCTGAGTTCATGGAAGAGGATTAGCCAAGTAAACAGGGGTCAGATCATATGGATTTTCAAGGTCAGAGTAGCAAGCTCCTGTTTTATCACAAAGAGTCGAGAGAGAACTAAGGAAGGGAGGGGTCTGTCTTCATTCCTATTGRAGAACGCTGACTGAACTGTGGAGAACTAACTGTAAAAGGGCAGCAGAGAAAGAAGAGACACTGAGATAGAGATGATGATTACTTTACAGTTAGAGATTGGTGGTCAGCAGTTCGATTATAGGAATGATAGGAGAAGCCGCATGTAGAGCACTTTACAAATATGTATGTCAGAAATTACCCAATTAGATGCAAGAGAAAGAGATATCTAGAACAACAAGGTGTTCGGCTACAAATGGGTGACTACTACAGGACACATTAAACCTACAACATCTATCGGTCAGCCACAGAAAGCATCCTTAGGGAGGACATATGGTACGGTGATTAATGGTGTTTTGTCACCTGGAGTCCAGCACATGAGATCTGGGAACAGTGTTTAACTACTCAGTGCCTTGGCTCCCTGTCCTGAGAATAAGGGTAGAGGAATCCCCACCGTGTGATACTAGCCGAGGCAAACACAAGGCACACTACCTATACAATGTTAGCGGCTTGGTACAAAGTAGGTTGAGGGGAAAGGTGGATAATTACACTAAGATTATATATAAGTTATTATACAAAAAATTAGACATGATGAAAAATGTATATATAGGGTTATTTTTCCTCAAAGATTATAATTTTCTGTTTTCCATCATTTACCTACCAAATAGCTCACTAAAGTACTCTAAGAACACTCCCACCATTATATGGGCTAGAGTCCTAGAGGCTAACCTGAGCAGGTGAAAATAGTGTTACACGTAAAACTATTCTTCAATTGGATAAAAGAACCAAGGCAATACCACTACCTGGACAGTCAGGCTGGGGCACCTAGTTTGAATAATTATTTAAAAAATGAGAAGGTTCTACTTGTATTTTAAAATACAAAAAATTAAAAAAATATCAGCAACATATATGGCAGTAAAAAAAAAAAAAACCCTTTAGTGATATTGAAAGAATAACTAAAATTTAAAAGCATTCACCTTAATAGCTAATACTGAATTTATATTGTAAAATGAGGATTCTTCACAGGAGTTTGACTAAGTATGTGCTAGGAGGTAAACTGTGTGATTTAGTTACAGTACCACTTGGCCGATTTTACATTACTGTAAATGTTCCCCACCACTTGAGCACATCTCTTCTAACTGTAAACACACTCACCTATAGTACAGTATCTGGGGAATTTGTCCTCTGGTTTGGTTTGTGCCATTGCTGCTCAAGCTGCACGTGCTGAAAGTGAAGGCCACCCCGTCAGGGCACTGGACGGTGGTCATCCCGCCGTCTCCATTGGCCGTGCGGCTGCCATAGTTCCTCAAGCGCACAGCGTACTTAACGTTCTCCTTCATGATGAAGACATAGCGCATGTTATGTCCATTCAAAATATAAGGAAAACAGAGAAAGGACTCCAGCAGTAAACTACTCACATAGACTGAAATATTGTAGTCATTATAAATAATATCATTAAATGAGTTTTTAAYGAATATAATAGCTAATACTTACTGAATGCCTTTTGATAACAGAATCTGTCCCAAATACTTTATATGATCTAAATGAATTAATTCAAGGGTCCTCAGTAGGTAAGTATATTACTTGATAGAAGAAGAATTTGAGACCCAGTTGCTAAACAACTTGCCCAAAGTAATGTAGCTGGTAGGCAGTGAGACTAGTAGTTGGCCATCAATAACTATAGGTAGTTGTAACTGTGCCTAATTACATGCATACAGTATTAGTCATAAAATAATAATATAAGCTGATATTGTTCTGTCAGTTTAAATTCTTAAAATAATTTAAGTATGTTAAAACCATAATTGTGAAATCCATGACATTTTTATTTTGGGAGAAATTTATTMAGAGATAAATATATGCACACAAACACAGAAAAACAATCCATGTATAACTAACTGTTCAGAATACGGTATGTAGGAAAACAGAGACACAGATACTCATGCTTTATGATCCAGAAGATTTGTGTATGTTCTCCTTCATTTATGCTGGATAGTTTTATGTCAACAAAACACAAATTGTTTCTCAATTAAGGAGGGAACCATGATTGAGAAAATAAGATCAGGCTGCAGGCAAGCCTGTAGAGCAAGTCTAATGTGGGTGGAGCCACCCCAGGCTGGTGGTCAGAAGACAGCACTGGCTACCCTGGACCTAAAGTAACTGGTGCTTGTGACATGGTGCTAGGATCCAAACTTATATCCTCTGCAAGAGCAGTTCTCTGAAGTACAGTGCACCCTCTCCAGCTCTAGTCTTCATTACCTTTAATCATGATATACTACCTCTTAGTTTAATAAGAAATGTAGTTGAATTACCTTTAAAGGAACAACTTTGTCAAGTCTGATTTCAGCTATGTCACTGGGTGAATCGTCTGTTGTATAAGTTCCTTTAACTAATTCTAGAGAAGTCCATCTATGAGAATGAGTTGAATCTCCTGCATGTTCACTCTAATGAAGATATGAAAACAATGTTTACAAGATGGTTAACTTTATTGTAGGAACAATTCTGACTATAACTCTTTGGTGTTGTTAGGTAGTTTATTGCCTTGTATACACATCAGTCATGGGCTGCTGATGCTAGCTCAGCAGGCAAACAAGCCTGACAGGCGGAGCTTGGTCTCTGAGGTCCTCCACGTGGTGGGGAAAGCTGGCTTCACCGCTGTTCTCTCATCTCCACACATGCAATCCAGCATGTAATGCATGTATGTGCACACATTCACATACACAAATAAGTGTATCAAAAATGAAATTAGTCATTAGCATTTCTTTATACAATCTAAAGAAACATTTTGATACTCTAAGCTATTCACTTTTATGCAGTTTCCTAAAAAGATTAAAACATAAATTGACTAGTACCATCTTAAGTCTTGGAAGYATTTGAGCATCTTTAAGGAAAGACTGCACAGTGGGTCTAATAAAGTAGATGTTAATTAAAATTAATTGATCAAAAGAATCCGTCAAATAGATACTATTATAAGAGACTTATTTGTGTTTTCTGTCTCATATTATACTTTGTAAAAATTCAAGCACTTAAAATAATTTTGATATTAGAGAAAAAGAGAGCTACACCAATCAACAAACTCTACCTTTAGTAAGAATTTTCTATTAGTACTTTGATAAAATTGTGTAGCCTTTGTTAGAAGAAATAGTATTCACCTAAATGCTATTCTAGGATCATGAAAAATGGCAACAGAAAAACAAACAAACAAACAAAAAAACCCAAACAAAAAAACAAAAAACCCAAAGCAAACTGAACCAAACACAAAACCCATAAAACTTGGAATAAAAATGTACTTTCTAGCTTATAATTCCATCTAAAATCTCTCCTTTACGATAATTCCAAAACTAAAATAAACAAAATAAAGTAAGATAAAAGTGTCCTGAAATGTTCCAAACAACCATAAGGTTTTTGATTCCTATTTAATGTTTATATATAGATGATCTGTTAAATTTCTGAAGGTTTAAAGTCACTGCACTACGATGATGGTAAACGCTGAGCAGCACACAATGATGATCAAGAGTGATCAGCAAGATCACTGCAAGAGTGGTACTCACATCATCAACCAACACCTCCAGTTCATACTCATGGATGCCACCTCCTCCATAGACAGAGAAACCAACAACAACAATTCCAGGCTTGTCTACTGCAAAACAGATTGCATCAGGGGACCCATTTCCAGTGTTCCAACTTCTTCCCTGACTTGTTTTTGTGAATCGGTTAGCACTAGCTTTGACAGAGTGAAGAGAATTAAGTCCATCAACCTGTAAACAATGCACACAATTCTATTAGCAGTTGTTTACCSGAGCATTATGAGCAACAACTGAAACAAAATATTTAGTGCACACATGTTAGATATTAAACATCCATTTGAATGATGTATTTCATATTAGGATAAGATTTTCAAAATCAACCCACAATAATTTTTGGGAGAAAAACAAAACACAGATGCATGAAAATCAGTTAAAAACAGTAAGTTATAAATCATGGCTAAAAAAGGCAGTGGAAAGAGGAAAATAATAATACTTCACAAAATGTATCAAACATATAATGTTTGATGCTTAAGTTTTGTTACAATGACTACAGAACAAGACSTGCAGTTTCTACCCATGTGATTTATTACAATGATAAAATTTACAAATATCTTACCACAGTTACAGAAACTCTGCTACAGGTACGACAGATTCTGCCTAGCTTTTATATGGATTTGTATATGTTAACTATAGACAGAGAAAAGTTGTGGAACTTTTGTTCTTTAAACACCATTTGTTTATTATTAGCAGCCTGACCTCATAACATTACTTATCACTTATTAATGAGGCAACTGGTGCAAGTTCATGGCATTGTGTAATGAGGCAGACAAGATCTTTGTCTACAAGATTATACATGCTTTATACACAGTGATAATCTAGTTCTATCAACGAGGAAGCAGTTAAAAGATGAGATTGGAATGGGGAAATGTTTCATGTAGTAGTATTTGTTCTATAATCATGGAGACCTTGGTAAAGGCAGCACATTTGTAACCCCATCAGTAGGAGGCACACAAGCAGATATAACCTGGGGCTCTTCTGACCAATCTAATAGATGAGTTTCTACATTCAGTGTGAGATCGTTTCTCAGTAAATATTGTTGAGAAGGACTGAGGAAGACACCTAACATCAATCTCTGGCTTCTACATACACGCACACATAGTGAGGCATACCTATACACACACACACACATACATACCACAAGATTGCATGTGCACACACACACTACGAAAGAGACTGACAGAGTGAGTTTTAAAAAGTAAAAATAAAATAAGTAAATCATAGAAGAACAGGAAAGCAAAAAAATAATTTATTATTGGGTGTATTTATATGCTATGCAGGGCACACAAAGAGTCAAAGGACATCAAGTATTGTGTCCTATTACTCTACCCTTATTCAGGAGAAACTTAAATCCGGAGCAGTAAAAAGAGCCAAAGACCCTTTCTAAACACATATTTCTGACCTAATTGGAAATTACTGCCTAAGAAGCAAAAATGTWTGAATAAAGAAACAGCATAGAAAGACAAGTCTGTCTATTGTTACTGTTCTCTATCTATCCTTTTGAAGAAGAGCCTTTTTAAAGAGCCCAGTCTGGCCCCGCCTTGCTTCTCCATCTTGAGTGCTGGGATTCCAGGCATGTACGATAGTGAATGATACTATAAGAAGAGGCAAGGCTACTTTGGGAAAGAAACCGACAGGAACTGACCATCAGAAATAAGCTTTGTTAATGCACAGGCCTTTTACAAAGGCCATGATCAGGACCTGAGGTAGGTGAGCGTTAAAGGTGTATCGTATAAGGGACAACAGGAAGAGGCCTTAAAGGGAAAGAGGAGCCTCGCTAAGATGTCTAAGATAAAGAGAAAAACCTACCGCAGACAGGATGACGGGGTAGATGGTGTGGGGAGACCAGAGGAGAATCTTCAAAGAAATAAATCTCCTGAATGAAAGAAAATAACTCACATGCACGTGTGTGTGCATGCGCGTATGTGCATGTGTGTGCCTGCCTGTGATTAGAAGAGTGCCGAGAAGGACTACAAGTTAGTAGCCTGACCTTTTAGGCTATGAGATCTCGCAGCCTAGAGAGGCCGGTGTCCTAAAGCGACAGGCTTACCATTCCACAGAAACACATGCTTATTGGTGCGGTTTTGAGATCTAGCTCTTACCTCAGAGCCTAGGGCTGATGCGGTCAGCTCACTGACAATACTGGCCAGYAGCCCGCACGTGTTGGAGACCAGGTGGGAGGAAAAGAGTTCATTCTCTCTCCGAAGGCTATTTCTCACCGGAAGCACGACAATGACCARCATCTTCTCCAGCACTTCCCGGAAGCTCGTCATCCCTGAGATGTTCTCCTCACTCTACAGCAGGGCACGGAGAAGAGACAGGCAAAGCTGTGCCTTAGGTCGCCCACAGATGTCCTCAGTACACAACCCTTTCTATGACACCCTCAGGCGCTCGCCTGAATTAGTCCCTTTTGTCTCATAATTTACAMGATGGGTTTTTATTAGCTTTGCGACATTTTCACATACTTTCTTATTTTAACTACATGACAGCTTAAAATCTGTATCTATGTGATAGACAATTAGTCATTCTATTTAAAATTATTTCTCTACGAGACTTGAGGAAAACTTGTCTCTATAAAAATGGTTTGTACATTCATGTAATACCTACACAGCTAATCCTTTTGCAACTACTATTATATTCAATTTCTGAAAGAAAACAAAAATTGCAATTTCTGTCACTTGTGAAGTCCATTTGTGAAATTAGAATTGCATTAAAAATCAAACTCCAAAAAGATCTCCCCCTAAATACTGAAAAGATTATTAATTAATCCACCTGCTCCCTCACACAAAGCTGTGTCCTCTGTCACAGTCTCGCACTTTACCCACAGTGAAGGAATGAGGCACGTTCAAGCTCATTGGAGGTCAGCTGGTGCCAGGTATTGTGGGGTGGAGCTTAGACAGAACACTAACACTCAGTTTCACCAAAGACTAGAAAGAAAAGAATCACATCGTTTGGTACCGAGTTGTACTTCCATCGAGACTCAACTTTCCTGACTCAGGGGTATTATTTGCTATCATTCAATTTCCAAAACCACATTCTTAGTTCCTGGATAAGTTCTTTTATAATAATTATATTCCTGCCTTATATATAAAATATTCATGAAAAAATACAGTTTGAATGAAMAGGAGCATAGACGCTAAGTCATTTTCTCCTGAAATCAAATTTATATATAAATCACCTGTAGCGGAATTTTCCCTTAATTGATTAAAGTAATAAATACTAGAAGGCAGTCACAGGTGAGAAGGAGGCGGGCCTTCCAGGTCCGAGAGAGGAAGTGGGAAGGCAGGAGGAGGGAACTTGCCTTTGGTCAGTGGGAGCAAGGAGGACACAATATACACAGGGGCTGTTAGTTTCGGTGGCAGGCGGGCGGGATCCATTTCTAACAGACTAGTTGGGGAAGTTAGTATGCTAGTTTCTGCACCCAGCGATTATGTTATCTGCTGATTCTAAAGATTGTCTGTTTTCCTTACAAGGCAATTCAGCTGAGCTCCAGGGAAAGGTAACCCAGGCAGCCCGTGGGCTAGCATAAGTGTGCCCCTGCTAGCCGGCCATGAGAAGGAGAGAGGGAATTCGGAGCTCTGGAGAGGCAGAGCCCGCTTTGGTGGGACAGGCTTTGGCAGAAGGGAAACATGCGGTCTCGTACCAGGATAGAACAGACAGAGACGGCTGGCTGGCGCCTAGCCCGAGATAGCGTGGGTTGCTTTTTAATACTACACGCAGCAATCGCCCACTTAGAATCAGTCTGTCAGTCGGGACTGTTATAAGTGTGACACACTATTTTCTTCCTAAACTACAGTTTTAATGCTATACATAAAAGTGCTTAAAAGAGGTGGGTTTTTTTTTAAATTTCAATTAGTCTATTAACATCTAAGTAAATTACTATATTTTTGTGAATTTCTAACTTAATTTTTAGGAATTAAAAAAATCCATTTTTATTTAAAACTCAAGCTAGTTTTTCCCTTCCATCTTTCCATTCTCCAGAAACTTCACTTTCCCAGAAAGTATGCTTAACCAGGAAAAGGGAAATGAATTTAAATAAAGAATATATCCAATAAAAAAATAAAAAAATAAAAATTAAAAAAAAGAAAATATCATCCTGAGAGAGGAAACCCAATCACAAAAGAATACACATGATTTGCAATCACTGATAAGTGGATATTACCCAAAAGCTCGTAATACCCAAGATACAACTCACAGATCACATGAAGCTCAAGAAGAAGGAAGACCAAAGTGTGGATACTTTGATCCTTATTGGAAAGTGGATCAAAACACACATAGCTCACAGCCAACCAATAGAATGAGAATAGGGTCCCCAATGGAGCAGCTAGAGAGAGGGCACAAGGAGCTGAAGAGGTTTGCAGCTCTACAGGAGGAACAATAATGTGTACCAACCAGTACCCCCAGAGCTCCCAGGGGCTAAACCACCAACCAAAGCATACACATGGAGGGACCCATGGCTCCAGCTGCATATGTAGCAGAGGATGACCATTTCAGACATCAATGAGAGGAGAGGCCATTGGTCTTGTGAAGTCTAGATTCCCCAGAATAGGGGAATGCAAGTCAGGAAATTGGGGGGAGGAGGGTTGAACAGGGGGAGGGGGTTGGGATAGGGAGTTTTCGGTGGGGTAATGTGGAAGGGGGTTAACATTTAAAATGTAAATAAAGCAAATATCTAATAATAATATTGTGGGGGAAAAAAGAAAAACAATCACTAGTGATATGTCATAACTAAGAATCTTGTGGTGCTTCCTTTAGGAAATGTCTGCAGGAGAGAAGTCCATGTGTTTTCCTTTCTAGTTCGTAGCTGTCAAGAGAAGCAATACAAGCTGTCAAGAGAAGCAATACAAGAGCTGGTTCTAATCAGAGTCTGTCAGTGTGACATGTCAGACAGCAACACATCAAACGCAAGGGAATACTAGCTTTTTAAATGATTTTTGGCAGTTTCTAGCAAACCTTTACATATTTTCCTTGACGTAAGAAAATTCTGCATCGGAGATAAGGGCACATGCCGATAGCTGTAGGACTCGGGAAACTAAGGCAGAGGGTCACGCTCCAACTGACTTAAGATGTAGGAGAGAAAGGAGCAGGCAACATTAAATACTTAAAACTGGGAAAATAATCATGACCATAAATGAGAAGTTAGGCAATGACACTGTTTAAAATGTTAAATATTTGAAATGTTCTAAATAGATGTCTCTATGGGCATGGCTGATCATACTTTATGGCAAAATGTTAAAATGTACAATCTCCAGTAGGAAAGGAAGGGGAAAATGATGTAATTCTATTTTAATTAAGGATGTATAAAAATTTTAAGTTACAAAAAGAAACAGAAAAAGAATATATATTAATTGTGGAATATTTTCAAAGACTTTAAACACATACTTACTACTACGTGTTAAAATTAAAATATACAACTCTAATAGCAACTCCTAAAGAAAATACCAGAATATCCCTAAATTCATCATCCATGTTACTTTATCTCCATATTCTTTTTCCAATAAGTATCCTTTTGCCTAGATAGTTTATGTAGTTCCCACTCTTTACGCACACTTACATTTTTGCAAATCTGCCTTGATATTAAACGTGAGCATGACATTTGGAATGGCTGACTCAGGGCCTAGCAAGCTGACACACCTGGTTCAGCTCTTTCACTCGGTGATGCGTATTTAAAGGTCTAATAAGGTTCCTTCCTAACTTTTCTTTTAGCAGATAGACACAGAGCTGCAGCTTTCCAATGACTCTTACAGTCCCTCTGAAAACACCGACAACAGCAGTAATGAAATGACAGTTAATCTCCTTAAAATGTCTGGTAAATTTTTTTATACACTTCAACTATGACCTAATTAAAATTACACTAAATAATTGTGCAATAAATACTTGCTAAAAGATTTAAAAATGATTTAGACTAATTTAAATTGCAAACAGCTGTCTATAAGATTAAGGTTAGTATATTCATAATCTCACCAGCACTGAAATTTAAAAGAAAAGATTTTTAACTTTTTAAAATTTTTCTAGAAACAAATTACTATCTTAGTATTTCTTTTCCTGGCATTCATTAATAACTAATGAGGCTAATGTTTTCTAATGCTGGCTCTTAAATTACTTTAAATTTAAAGATCCTACAAAAATATGTGTCATTGATTTTTTTATAGTGCTTTCTAACAATGCAGAAGCAGTTACTAAAAAATGTTTCCTATGTTTAACATGCCAGCATATTTTATAAAACCCATTTTGTCAAAGTTATTTATTCTTAAGTATTTTATCCATTTATGTATTTAGTGTGTGCATGTGTATGCATGGAGGTGTGTGYACGCACACATGTAATAGTCAGAGGACAGTGTGTTAAGTGCTGGCTCTCCTTCCACCATGGAGGGCCTGGATTAAACGGAACTTGTGCTTGGTGGCAAGCACCCCTATGAGCTGTGCCATTTTGCTAACCCTATTTAGAACAGAAAAGATTGCTTATGCTATCTGTAACTTAGTTTCTTTTTTGTCATTAGTAAATTTATTCGTTTTACATCCCAATTTATCCCTTCCTCCTACTTGGCCCCCTCAGAGTCCCTGCACCCCTCCCTTCTCTTCTGAGAGCTTGGTGCCCATCCCTCCTGGCTATCCCCCATCCTGGCACACTGAGTCTCTGCCGTGTAACTTACTTTCAAGTGAAACAGCAATAAACAAGTATACATGTATTTACTGTCTAATCACACTTTAGAGGTGAGTTGTCATCTAGAATAATCCTGCTCATTGTAGTTAAGAATGGCCCCCATAGGCGCATGTGATTGAATGCTTGGTTCCCAGGCAGTGGAACCATTTGAAAGGATTAGGAGATGCAGCATTGTTGGAGGAGTCTGGCCTTGTAGGAGGAGCTGTGTCTCACTGAGGGTGCACTTCAAGGTTTCAAAAGCCCAAGTAAAGGCCAGCTTCTCTGCCATCTGCCAGGGGCTCACAGTGGAAGTAGCGATGCATGCCTGCCTGTTGTTGTGCTCCCCGCCATGATGACCATTGACTAATCACCCTCTGAAACTGTAAGCCAGCCCCCAGTTAAGTGCTTCTTCTGTAAGTTGCCTTCGTCATGGTGCTTTGTCATGGCAATAAAATAGTAACTAAGACTTTTTCTACATAAACATGAAAATTAGAGAATAGCTTATTACAAAACAGATAATCATTTGTTAATCATTTGCAAATATAGTAATTATCAATAAGGAAGATGAGGTACCAACCTATGTGTGTCTTTCTTTTTTGTTGTTTTATTCCTCCATTGTAAGAGAATTCCAAAAACGACGTACCTGGCTGAGCTTTTCCATATGTCCCACTAAAATAGGAAAACGATGAACGAGTGTTGAGTCGTTCTCTGTGCTGACTTGCTTAACAATCGATCTCAGCAAAACTTCTCCATCATATGCAATAGGGAAGAGAGAAGTCAGCTTCACAGATGTGTGACATAGAGCTGACATAACAGCTGCAAGGAGCCGGCTACTGGATGTCTTAAAGTTTGCTTCCTGGATATCCTTGTAAGAACAAAAGTAACCCTTAAATACCGCATCACTATAAACCAAGTTTCTTCACATATACCCAAGTATATACCACTCAGTCATCTAAGTGGCTTTAATACTGGATAATAGCATATCAATACAGTAGAACATAATTAAACCATTATCTAGTAATAATAGGGAAGAAGACTCAAGCCAAGTTTCCTCCAGTCCTACGGCAACCCCTGTTGATGCACGGGTGTGTCTGCACAATACGGGTGTGTCTGCACAATCACGCGCTTCCTAGCATCATTTTCAATGTGAGATGTTAAGTGACTGCCATTAGAATATCAAGCACACAGTCTGTAAGCAATGGAACTACACACAAAAATAAACAATATGAATTGCACTTTTGTAATACCATCTTACTAAGGTCACAAAATGTTATCAGACACCAGTTTATGTAGAAATCTTAGCTCAGCTGTACATTTTTTCTGATTTTTTTAAAAACTTATCAACCAAGGAAATCCTAACACCCCCCCCCAAAAAAACATACATACACYWCTTAGCTCTTCAAACATTTGTGTTATCAGTGAAGCATAAAAACACAGCAGTCTATCACTTTGATCCAATGTTGCGAAAGCTAGCCTAGCGAAGGGGGACTGCTATGCTGAGACTACTCTTGTGGGGAGCCACTGGTGGGGTAAATATACTTTCCTGACATGGATCAAAGTGCMCTGGGATTCCACTGTGATGATGGTGAAGGGAGAGCAGGGTAAATAAAGACGTCAAGTTTTCACCTCCACTACAATATTAATCAAAGTGGCAAAAACACACAATACGTGCTTCCAAACTTGCAGGGGTGGGGGGACGTTCACGACTTCACAGTTAAGGACCATGTTAGCTATAGATTGTTCTTCTACAACACAGTGTATTGGTTCCAAACTAAACAAAGTATTCAATATTATTTTAATCACCAGGTAAGATCTTAGTTACAGATTGTTCTTAAAAGATCCTTTATCAGATTAGGTTAGGATGTTTCACTATATCCTTGTTTACAAACTTTTTTATCACGGATTAACTGCTAATTCTGGTGAATATATTTTGAATACCTATTGAAAGTATAATATGATTTTCTTTATTTAGTTAATATAATGAGCTCTTTTTATCTCCAGTATTGGAAACTGAGCTCTATTAGTGCTAGAAAAGCACTTTACCACTGCACCATACCCCAGAACAATGAATTCTATTGATTTCTAGATGTTAATCCTGCACTTCAAGGTAAATAACACTATCTTTTTGAGGATAGCCCTAGGGCTAATTGTATTTGATGTTAATTCTGTCCTCCTGTGAGGGGCTGTGAACAAGGAATGAGTCAGCATTCAAGTGATATTCTGCAAACCTTCTTCCCACACTAATTTATAAATAATGGCTAGAGCAGAGAAAGAGGGAAGAGAAAGAGGGGAAGGTGGAGCTGAAGGTTTGGGGGAGAAGGAGAGAGAGAGGACAACAGAGGAGGAG
>BDUI01000491.1:54874-65793 GCA_002335545.1 Apodemus speciosus | reverse complement strand
TATATATATATATATATCAATGCATAATTAAAACTATAACCAATTTTTGAGAAGTTGACTAGAAGATACTAATAAAACTCACTGTTTGGGTTTTTTTAAATTCTCAAGCATTGGTTCATGGGCTTGGCTTCCCTGAGGTTCTAGATAGACTGAAGAGTGTCACACTTAGATGATGGAAAACACTACAGAATCTCAGAAAGGAGCACTTTGCTCCCCAATCCTCACTAAGGTCCAGATGACAGCTGACATAATATAAACAAATGAAAAATTTTAAAAAATAACTGAATAACAAATAATTTCAGTTACCTATCAGCTACAAGGCCATTTATATACACATATACCTTTTTTTAAAATGACAAGAACAATATTATCTTCATGAAAAGATACTTAATTACTTAGCAGGGTATGTGTCTCATCAGAAATGTCACAGGGCACTTCAGATGTAGAAAAGCCAATTCAGCTGGACATGGTAAAGTCACAAACACCACCTTTACTTTTCCACTGCTGAAAGGGCACATTATCTTTGCGTAGACTATCTATAAACATCGAAATAAAAGCAGATCGCAATTTATAAAACAATGCTGAGATAGCCTTAGGGGTAACACTCAGCAGTAAATAGCAAAGCTGAGAGGTTTTGAAGTGGCTTACCACGGAGACAGTTCTTGCAAAAGATCTCTTTAAAATGTGGACAGGCTCGCTAGTTTGCTGTTTGCCTTTCGAAGTACTGCCATCGCTGGTCGGAAGTCTGGTGGCAGAAGATAAATGATATGCTCTGCTCAAATGTCCAGTGACAATTTATAATGTACATTTTTATTATCAGTGGAGCACTCAGTCACAAATGCAATATCTATATTATGTCCCACTATCCCCAAGGCTCAAGGACAATAATAGAAGAGGGGACAGAAAGATTTTAAGATGCAGAGAGAGGTTTGGTGGACAGGAGCAAGCAGTGTCCTCTAGGCCCAACTGGAATGCTAAACTCCTGGAGACAGTGTATCTGTGCTTGCCAGTACAACACCAGCACAGGACTTGCATGATACCAAGTTGACATGTCAGTGTGGATGGGAGAAACCTCCCAGTCCCACCAGATGGAGAGCTACAGACAGACAATCAATGGCTGCTAAGAGTGGGAAGGGAGTTTTCTCTAGGGAGGAGCTTCTGATAGGTAACACGATTCCAAGTGGTCAGCACTAAACACATGAGATAACATGAGACTCAGTACAAGATATCATCCACCCACCTAGCCACCTACCTAACTACAGATCTACGCACACATGCACACACACATGCATGCTCAAACGCACACACATGCAAATGTGCTCACACAAACATGCAAATGCACATACAGACTCAAACGTACACAGACTCAAATGCGCACAAACACAAAAAATGTACACACACACAAATGCAACACATGCACACACACATAATTATATAGATACGGTATTCATATATAAAATGCATGTATTTATGAAACATAATTTTGAGTAATGAGATATTAAAATTATTGTACATCAAAGATTATAAAATCTTTATAAAAGATTATAAAACAATGAATTACAGGTAAAATTTCAGTTTTAAGGGTATATATTAGAAATAATGAAAATTCACCTTCAAAAAATATATATATCTGAAGAAATCAGGAAAAAAATCATCAAAAGCAAAAGAGGAGTATGAAGTAGAGCTAGGAAAAGGCAGGGTAGATCTCGAATGAATTAGAGGGAGAAGTATGGATAAATATTTTCAAAATACATTGTGAAATTCCCAAAGAAGTAATAAAAATAATATATTAAAATGTACATTTGCCATAGTGAAATAATCAACTTTAATATTCAGCATTAAAAATTTAAATACTACATTCCATAGCAATGCACATACTCAACAGTAGTTCACACAAGCAGTCTAGTGCAGTTTGTTATGTTCAGAAAGGACTTTAGGCTAGAGAGATGGCTCAGTTATTAAAAGCCAAAGTTCACAGCCAAGCAGAAAACACGGCTAATGTCAAAATCAATGGTTACAATAGATAATGTAAAGATCAAAACTGCTTTCTGGATAAATAGGAGATTTCTAACATTCAATTTCTTTCAGTGATTACTATAAGATATGAGAGTTCTACTGTTGGGCATTTTTAATGGGGGTTTAATCTAGAAATAGACAAATACTTTGAAATATGAAATACGTCTCATTCCATGTTTGAATTACTGTGAACTAATTAAAATTCTTATTGTTAATAATAAACAACAGGAGCATTTGCTATTTCATTTAAAAGTAGAAGCTAATGGTGAAATGTTTTTCAATGACTTCTATAACAAAATCCTGTTGTAAGACTGTCAGGACAGAGCCCAGCAGAGCCCTGGGGAGCTTGCCTAGMCTTTGTCAGTCCCTAGGTTTAAGCTCTAGCACAGAGAGAAAAAAAAAAAAGTCCAATAAATTGATTAGGCGCACATCCAAAATATTTTCCCATTCTAATTCGCATTCTTTAAGACAAACTTTATTACATTTTGAAATTGGTATTAAAATCAAAAGGCAGATTAAGAAAACCACCTATTGGCATATTGCTATTGATATACTGATGCCACTTTATGTAAAGTTTTGAATTAAGTCTAATGTAGAAAATAGTCATAAAGTATACTAAATACTAACAAAAGTAGCTATATTCTACCAATATAATTTGCTCAGTGCTTGAATAATTTATCCATTGCTGCATAATTTATAATGATTTTATTTTAGCACAGCAGATGACTAAGCTGCATTAGTTAACTCAAATTTAGTTAACATTAATACCTGTATAACAGTTGAGGTATCTGACCAGCATTGACATCAGTACCATTATTTGACTTCTTGGAACTCTTGAACTGGAAAACCACCCTAAAAGAGCAAGAAGGAATAGGACGACATCAAAATGACAAGCTTTAAGGCTCATTAAATTTAGTAAGAAATTTAATAATAAGGTCTTCAAATTTTATGCTAATGAAAATTATCCATTTGTTAAAATACATCGCAACTGAAGCAGTAGTGTCCTGACTTAGAGCTGCTGAGTTATGAAGCAGATGAACAACGGACTGAGCCTGACTGGAGCTCCTAGAGAAGCAGCCTCCAGCCTCCATCCTTCAGCGTGGTTTAGACCTCCACAGTCAGTGTTCAGCTGAAGACTTCCACTTCAGAGCATTAACTAGATACACGCAGAAGCTTTAGCCCCCAAGATAGAGATCATGAGATTCCATCTGGAACAAACTATAGACAATAACCATGAACTCTGGGTGAATTCAGTTCTAGCAAAAAATCCAACAGGGAACAGGAAGAGAACCATCCTAAGGCAGATTTAACTTCCTGTAAATACTAATCAAAACAGAATTCTCCTCATAAATGAGCATGTACCTTTTATACTACTATGTTCAAGAGAAATGAAATGAACTCCGTTTCTCTTACTGACACTAAGATCAGACAACACGTGTAGACAGAGGGCTGTTTCTGCACACGGTAACCATGCCATTATACTAAGCATATTATTTTCCTGTTGTATTTCTCTAATTTCCTGAGTAGGAATGGGAAATACCTGCTTTGAAACTTCCTGAGGGAGTCAAATAGAATACTGTAAAAGGAAGTGTCCAGTTACTTAGTGCAGTGTGTGTGCATGTATGCTCCTGAGTGCTTGTGACCATGTGTGTGGTTACTAATGGAGACCAAGGGTCTACCTCAGTTAGTGCTTCTGAAGAGCCAATACACTCTTTTCTCCTTGCTCTGTCTACATGAACTCAGCATATTTGGTTATATATTATATAAATTTAAATTTTAGCAATTACATAAATGCTCTGTGAGATTTCAGAACAATGTCCCATAAACAAAAGTAAGAATGGAATAAGTCAAAGGTTAACGTCATGCTTACCCATCRTCTGTGGTCATTGAAGCCTGCCCGTGAGACCCACAGTCACTGCTGGGGCCTGACACCCGAGCCCATGCCACGTACCACCATCCAGCTTGCAGGAGGACTGGCTCATCAAACATCATTGCATATTTTTCTCTAGAGAGATTAAGAAGTCAAACCCTTCAGCCCTCATCTGTCACATGTACTTTCTATCAAYTTCCTTATGCCAAAACCCATGAAATTGCTTTTTTATTTTTTTCCAAGACAATAATCTTAAATTTGGACACTTAACAAATTTCAGTTCCTTATGTTTGGAAAAATCAAATTTTCTTTCTTTTCTTTATGGATTCTAGAACATTCTTAAATTTTATAAAACTTTCAAATTAAAACAAGACAAATTTGAAATTGTTACAAAAGCATTATCTAGACAAGAGAATTTTCCCCTTAGTTTTAAGAACTATTTATTCAGCTAAGAGTTCTGAAAGGTGAAATGTCAGGAAAACGACCCACTAGCTTAGACATTTGGGGCAAGTTACTATAATTATTCTGTATTTCAGTTTGCCTGAACCCTAAAGAATAAATATATTATATTTATGTATGAAATCCCCTCAAATAAAAAAAAATCTTTAAATAATGAAATGGTCAAAAAATGTTTAGTTCACTGAGTTGTCTGTGGGCTTAATACAGATGCTGCATGGAATTGAGCCTGTCAGAGAACAAGAACTACACCCAAACACAAAAGTTAATTAATTTAGTTTAACAGGAAATGACATTGAACAGTAAGAATATCTGGCAAGTAGCCAAGTAAAAGTGTCTGAATTTAACTGGTATTGATAATAAACAAAAGAAAAGAACAATAAGGAGGAGAACCAACAGATTTCAGTAAAAATATGTGAGGGGGACAAATGCCACACAAGAAGGGACTGCYTTGTTAGTCCGTGATGATGTACGAATGAAGACTAAACCAAAGATACAAATGTGACCCAGAAAAGTTGGGCCTAGTGAGTAAGCAATGAAGAGACTCTAGGCCATTCACTACCAAGTTCATCACAGCTTAAATCTTAGAACCATAATCCTCTGTTCAAAAATAAATAGCAAATAATAGTGGTATATTGAAGTTTCATGGAAATTATCTTATTTGTATAAATATGTATATAAATTGAATTTGTATAAAATCTGAAGATTACAAAGTAACAACAGCACTGTACAGTCTAATGCAGTGGTTCTCAACCTTCCTAACCCTGCGACCTCTTAATGCATTTCTTCATTTATGGTAACACCCCCAAACCATAAAATTATTTTCATTGCTACTTCTTCATAAGTGTAATTTTGCTATTGCTATGAATTGTAATATAGATATATTTGAAGACAGATGTTTGCCAAAGGGGTTGCGACCCATGGGCTGAGAACCATTAATCTAGTGCTTAAAGTAAACAAATGGACTGATTTTTTTCTTTAGACACACTCTTCAGTTTTCAAAAGTATATTCCTGGTAATAAAGGTAAAGCCAATGTCTTGCCTTTATTTCTGAAAACATGTTCTATTATCAGCAAAAAGCTGTTATGCACCTTTTAAGGTTACTTTTGTGTGGTGGTGGCAGCAGGCACATGTATACGTGCATCTGTGAGATTCAGTGTGTGTGGTGTGTGGTGTGTGTGTGTGTGTGTGTGTGTGTGTGNTTCCTTATGCCAAAACCCATGAAATTGCTTTTTTATTTTTTTCCAAGACAATAATCTTAAATTTGGACACTTAACAAATTTCAGTTCCTTATGTTTGGAAAAATCAAATTTTCTTTCTTTTCTTTATGGATTCTAGAACATTCTTAAATTTTATAAAACTTTCAAATTAAAACAAGACAAATTTGAAATTGTTACAAAAGCATTATCTAGACAAGAGAATTTTCCCCTTAGTTTTAAGAACTATTTATTCAGCTAAGAGTTCTGAAAGGTGAAATGTCAGGAAAACGACCCACTAGCTTAGACATTTGGGGCAAGTTACTATAATTATTCTGTATTTCAGTTTGCCTGAACCCTAAAGAATAAATATATTATATTTATGTATGAAATCCCCTCAAATAAAAAAAAATCTTTAAATAATGAAATGGTCAAAAAATGTTTAGTTCACTGAGTTGTCTGTGGGCTTAATACAGATGCTGCATGGAATTGAGCCTGTCAGAGAACAAGAACTACACCCAAACACAAAAGTTAATTAATTTAGTTTAACAGGAAATGACATTGAACAGTAAGAATATCTGGCAAGTAGCCAAGTAAAAGTGTCTGAATTTAACTGGTATTGATAATAAACAAAAGAAAAGAACAATAAGGAGGAGAACCAACAGATTTCAGTAAAAATATGTGAGGGGGACAAATGCCACACAAGAAGGGACTGCYTTGTTAGTCCGTGATGATGTACGAATGAAGACTAAACCAAAGATACAAATGTGACCCAGAAAAGTTGGGCCTAGTGAGTAAGCAATGAAGAGACTCTAGGCCATTCACTACCAAGTTCATCACAGCTTAAATCTTAGAACCATAATCCTCTGTTCAAAAATAAATAGCAAATAATAGTGGTATATTGAAGTTTCATGGAAATTATCTTATTTGTATAAATATGTATATAAATTGAATTTGTATAAAATCTGAAGATTACAAAGTAACAACAGCACTGTACAGTCTAATGCAGTGGTTCTCAACCTTCCTAACCCTGCGACCTCTTAATGCATTTCTTCATTTATGGTAACACCCCCAAACCATAAAATTATTTTCATTGCTACTTCTTCATAAGTGTAATTTTGCTATTGCTATGAATTGTAATATAGATATATTTGAAGACAGATGTTTGCCAAAGGGGTTGCGACCCATGGGCTGAGAACCATTAATCTAGTGCTTAAAGTAAACAAATGGACTGATTTTTTTCTTTAGACACACTCTTCAGTTTTCAAAAGTATATTCCTGGTAATAAAGGTAAAGCCAATGTCTTGCCTTTATTTCTGAAAACATGTTCTATTATCAGCAAAAAGCTGTTATGCACCTTTTAAGGTTACTTTTGTGTGGTGGTGGCAGCAGGCACATGTATACGTGCATCTGTGAGATTCAGTGTGTGTGGTGTGTGGTGTGTGTGTGTGTGTGTGTGTGTGTGTGTGTGTGTGAGACAGAGACACAAAGAGAAGAGCTATACTGTGACAACTAAGCCATTTCCCCTGGCCATGAAATAGCATTTGTTAAACATAAATATTATTGGGAAGTATACTGAACTATTATTATTATAAAGCTCAGTTTATGTTTTTTTTCCAGGGATCAAAACACTAAATAGTGCATTGTCGAGGCAATTCTTAGGATTCCAGAAAGGACTGCAAAACCTAAGTCTTTTTATACTAATAAAATTTTATAAATAAATACTCCGATCTAAGTATGTTCCTAAGAGCCTTCAACAAAGTTGATAACTCCCTGAGTGTATCACTATCAAGCTTATACTATTGATGTGATGTCAGAGTACATGGGAATCTGAAATATGGCCTACTATGACTGCTTGACAATATATATATGTACATACATATATGTAGGAATATACATATATATATGTATTCCTATACATATATATGTACAAGTAATAAATGATTATTTTAGTTACTATAACACTAATATACTTGCATCCTACACATGCAATATATACATATATATTTCTATTTTCAGTTTTGAATTATCCATCTATATGAAAAATTAAGATTACACGTACTAATATGTTCATATTCTACTTAACATTTCAGACAACAAGTCACAATACAGTGGATAGTGACTAAACTATTTTGCCAAGTTGTGTGATAATAGGGGGCCAGATTATCTAGGTTTGTGTGAAGACCTTCTATTTATAATTATATTCATAAGTGGATGAAACTGACAATGAACTTCTCAGAATATATCTCCATCACTGAGTGAAGCACATCTTTATATAAATTTCCTAACTTACCAATAATAGATTATTCAAAAACTTTCTTTTAAAAATGTTCGGTAAATTAAAATAAAATTTTTATTTCAAATATGTAAAAACATAACTGAATAATGAGCAAAGCATTTACCTAGCAGCACAGTCATAAGCCAACACATCAGTCTCTGCAAGAAGGTCTCCATCTGTTTCATGATCTCCTCCATCAGGACCCAACTCAAATAGCTGGCGTATAGAAAAACACATTGTTCCCAATCATTCAGTTTTGTGCACCTAAATTTACAATTGTGTGCATGTCCAGTATAACTAAACCATAAATTATATAAAACTCTTACCTACTAATTAAATTTTAATTACTAAGTTAAATATTAAATTAAAAAACTAAAATTATATAAATATACATACATTTAAAATAAGAATTATACAGTGTTTTATAGATGTATCAATTCTGCTCTATACTGTTAATTTTGTACCTGATATAATAAAATAGGAATATAAACTTTCAAAGGATTTAGAAAAAACTCAAAGCATTTTAACTCAGAGATTCTAAATGACGCAGACTCTTATTTCATTAATTATCAGCTGGGAAGATCTGGGGTCTAGATTCTTTGCCCATAAAAAGAAAGTAGATATTAACAGTGTTCACCCTATAGTGATAATGCAAATTAATGAAAGAATATTTGTGGAACCCTTAGAGAAAAACTTTGCACAAAAAGATTACAAAAATATTTCTACAGAAGAATTGAAAAGTCACATTAAGGTTCTCAAAAAAATACAGGTAGCAAAAATTAGTTTAGTAAGTAGCATGGGAAAAGAGATGAAAACTTAAAGGTTATAGATAAGGTAAGACTCCAGGTAAGGAAAACAAATTAGGAGGAAAGAGATCTTTTTAAAAACTGGGCTGACATGAGAAGGAGACTGTTCTCAGAGACAAGCCCCTAAATACTTCCCCAGCACGGAGCTTCAACCCTGAGATCAGGACGCACGCGCCGAGCTAACAGACTCGGCAGGCTGTATGCATGTATTTATGCATTTATATATGTGACAATAATAATAAAAAGACGGAAACAGAGCAACATGGAAGGGGTTGGGAGGAGTCGTGAGATAGATTTGAGGGCGAACCAGAAAGGTAGAGGGAGTGATGCAATTATAATTTAATTAACATTTTTCTAAGAAAAATAAACTAACATTTGTAAAACCTTCATTTATTTCTAGAGAGTTATAGCAGGTAAATGGCAACAACAGCAGGTAAGACATTAAAATGCATTTAAAATTACTGAACAATTGCTAAGCTATAGTTTCAAATTTCAAATTTCCAACTATACCCTCAGGCCCAGAAACCTGTGTCTATGATTAGACTTCACAGAGTCTCTCTCCCAGAGACCCAGGATTCTCTGCTCTAAGGTAGAGTGGTCATCCATTTCTCTGATGTCACTGTCAGTTCAACCACTCTATTTCTGGCTGGAAATCTTTAATAATCCTGACGAATCCAATTTATATATAATAGCTGGTCTTTATCTTTTGCAGTGGTAGTGAATGAACTCAGGTCCTCATAAGCTACACAAGTGCAATGCCACTTAGTAATTCCTTCAAAAGAGTATCTGATAAGAATATCCCAATATAAAACTGGTCAGTGGTTTTTCTTCTTTCCTGAGATAATCTCACAATCATTTGTCTCTTGCACTGATATTCAACAAATACTTAAAACTCGTACAACATGCCAGTCATGGTTCTAGGAACTAAACACATAAGGTAAAAAATACAGATCATTAAAAAACAAACAAACAACAAAACCAAACAAAAAGAGCTATTAGTCTACATGTGTGACAGAGAATAGGATTTAGGATTTTAAGTGGACTCATGAGAGTCAAGGTCAAAGGTGACGGGAAGTGAGATATGCAGGTAAGAGTTGCAGCTAGAGAGAAGAGCCAAGGTCCTGAGGTGCATTGCTTGACATATCTGAGGGATAAGCAAGCACTGGAACACAGAGGACAGTGGCACAAGAAGTGTACATCAAACCAGAGCTGTCCAGAACTCCCCTTAAAGCATTGGTTCTCAACCTATGGGTCACAAGCCATTCAGGGGCTGCATATCAGATATCCTGAATATCAGAGATTTACATTACAATTCATAACTATCAAATGAGTTAGGAAGGAGCAATAAAATAATTTTAAGGTTGGCAGTGACCACACTGAGGCACTAGATGAGTGGGCAGTAGCATCGGGGTGAGAAGCACTGCTTTAATGACGCCTTCCTCAGTCATAGGGAAGAAACTCACTGTGATATTCTACCCCTCAAAAAGCTCTAGAGGAACAAGGGAGAAACATATATCATCTTGAAGAGCTTAGCTTGGTGGATATTATTCAAATGTACTAATAAATTTAAATCATCAGTTACATATACATCATCCCGATGAGTTGGCTGGGTATTATCTACTAAACTACACAACTAACTGAGTTTACTACATCAAGCCATTCTGAATCATTTTGAAGATGGTGGACTGAAATACACCCAGACTAAAGCTACTGTATTTTTAGTATAAGCAGAAATATTCTTAACTTTTATTCGATTCTGGTGATTTCCATAACTATAAGAACTTTAATTTTTACCAAATTCATTCCTATAGTGTCTGAAAAAYTTAAAGTATACATATTAACATTTTTAAGTTTTCAGTTCTGGTTGAGATTTATGTATACTATCCTCAAAAATAATAAAGAGCTTTAATATATTAGATTTTAGGTATTACAGAGTGACCTAAAAAATACCTCTCACAAAAGAGACTGAACTAAACTTTCTTGCAAAGCGTGATATTGATAGTAGAGCAGACTTGTAGTGTGAGCTTCTCAGTGAAGAAGCAGACTCCTGTAGAGACAGTGTCCACACTAGTAAGGAGTAATAGAAAACAGACAGGTAATCCACAAACCACTGCTAGTTCTTCAAGAGATAAACAGGTGTGGGAAACAGCCCAAAACCCAGCACACTGGTCTTGAGTTCACCATAGGTGCCTTTCTGCCTCAGCCTCTCAAGTTTCTAGCTTACAAGCCTGTGCCAGCATACCAGGGCGACTTAATTTTTTCCTATTAGGACAGGCTTCTCTGCTTTTTTTTTTTTT
>BDUI01000490.1:162089-183837 GCA_002335545.1 Apodemus speciosus | reverse complement strand
TCTCTCTCTCTCTCTCTCTCTCTCTCTCTCTCTCTCTCTCTCGGCAAAAGCTCTCTCTGTACAGCATTGCCTCACCTGGAACTCTGCCCTCTGGGTGCTGGAGTAAGGCTTGTGCCTCAGCACCTGGCAGATGAGATTTACCAGCCATCTGGACCTGACGCAGCCGTTTTAGCTTCCGGGCCTTTGCATCCACACATGCTGTGGCCCACATTTCTGGATCCCTCTCCCTGCTCCCTTTAGCCTTTTTTGTCCTTCAGAGCTTGTCTTTCTGTTTGTTGGTTTGTTTTGTTTGTTTTTTTCAAGACAGGGTTTCTCTGTATAGCCCTGGCTGTCCTGGAACTCACTCTGTAGACGAGGCTGGCCTCAAACTCAGAAATCTGCCCGCCTCTGCCTCCCAGGAGCTGGGATTAAAGGCGTGCGCCACCACTGCCCGGCTTCAGATCTTGTCTTAAATGCCCCTTTTAAGACTTTGCTTCTCTTTAATCTCTTCGGTCTATCCTTGACTCTGATACTATATTTGCCTGTTTTGTTTTGTCTGCTTCTCCCAGGACCTAAGTGTTCTGAGAACAAGGACTTGTCTTGACTTCTGTATGTCCAGCACTTGGGGTAGTGTGGGTACTTACAATGGTGTGGTGCCTGGAGGGTGAGTGAAGGATCCAGGTTTCCTCTCCCTGCTTCCATCTACCATGCTGTTGTTAAAATGTTTCCCTGGTAAACACTGCCCTAGCTGAGTGAACCAAGAATCCAGCTCTTGGGTCCCAAGGCAGTGTGTTGAGTTCCAGAGCAGCCTGGTCTATACAGTGGGACCCTGCCTCCAAAACCCACTCAAGCCATGCCTTCAGAAGTTCTGTGATTCTCCCCTATTAATTTAAAGCTCATCCTCTTTACCTTGGTGTGCAAAAACTACCTTGCATTCTGGCCCTGGCCTGAGCTTACTCCCTGTCCTGGTTTGTTTTCTGTTGCTGTGATAAACCACTAAGACAAAGTGACTTGGGAAGAACAGGGTTCATTTCTCTTGAACTTCAGTGTTAGAATCCATCATTGAGGGAAGCTGGAGCAACAGCCAACGCAGAGACCATGGAGGGACCCATTTTTACTGTAGTGTGCTTGGTCAGTCTGTTACCTACAGTGGGCTATGCCTTTCTGCGTCATGTATTGTTAAAGAAAGTGGTCTCAGACAGACTCGCCTCCAGACCAGTCTGTGCAGGCCTTGTCTTCATTGAGGGTCCCTCTCCCAGATGACACTAGCTTGGGTCAAGTTGGCAAGAAAAAAGCCAGCTCAGCCCGTTAGCCAGTCACTGCCACCATGCTCCATGTAGCCTGCTCGTCATGGCGCCATGAGCCCACCTATTGTCCCCTTTACGCTGTACTCAGTCCACATGTCTCCATCCGCCAGGAATAACTTGTTTGACACTTCTATGAGAAGTTTTCTCCCACCACCTTAAGAAAAAAGACAAAGGCAAAGGCTAGGGTCTTGCCGTGTAGCCCATAGTGACTTCAGGCTATCTAGCCCATAGTGAGTGACTTGAGGCTCTGTGGCCCATAGTGACTTGAGGCTCTGTGGCCCATAGTGACTTGAGGCTCTGTGGCCCATAGTGACTTGAGGCTCTGTGGCCCATAGTGACTTGAGGCTGTGTGGCCCTTAATGACTTCTGGCTGTGTGGCCCATAGTGAGTGACTTGAGGCTGTGTGGCCCATAGTGAGTGACTTGAGGCTGTGTGGCCCATAGTGACTTCAGGCTGTGTGGCCCTTAGTGACTTGAGGCTGTGTGGCCCTTAGTGACTTGAGGCTTGCCATCTTCAGCCTCTGGTCCCTAAATGCCTGGATTTTAGGTGTCCACTCCATGCCTGGCCCACGCCTGCCTTCCCTGCCTTCCTCCCTGTAAGGCTCTGGAACGTTGTTAGCGTCCTTTCCCGTGCTCAGTAGGTTTGTGTGGAGTGCACTCTGTTGACCACACGTGGGGACGGTCCCTCATTTCAGGTGGAGTGCTGTGGGCTGTGCGGGAGAGTCTGCTTTTGGAGCCAGGTGGGTTTGTTTCAAATTATGACCATGCCAGCTGTGCAGTGTTGACAAGTTTCTTCACTGGAGGAGTCCTTGTCTTTTTTTTAAAGATTTTATTTGTTATGTATAGAGTGTTCTGCCCGTGTGTGCCTGGCACATGAAGAACAGGCCTTAAGTATCTCTTGAATCCCAGTTTTGAGACTCTATGGATAAGAAAAGGCTTCTTTTAAGATTCAGGCCCCTTGATTTCTGTCCTGAAGCCAGGGACGTTTTGAATAGCGTGGTAAATGGAGAGTGTCTCCTTTCTTGTGCTGCAGCAACAGTGAGATCTAGCATGGGAAGGAGCGCGCCATCACAGAACAACCTGTGAAAACCTGACTGCAGTGCAGCCCCCATTCCTGGGCTGCAGAATCTTGACGGACCACCGTATGCCTGCTGCTTCCCTGGTCCTGGGGAGGGTGGGAGTGACCTTGGGTGTGCCCAGTGGATGGTGGATTGTAGTTACTGGGGCTTTGGATGGACAAGAGGGTTCCATATGGTAAGTGACTGGATGGAGCGTGTCATAGTCAGGTTTTCTATGCTGTGACCAAAGCCACCTGGGCAGGGAAGGGTTTGTTTGGCTTACTTTAAAACATCACCATTCCTCATCAAAGGAAATCAGGACTGAACTCAGGCAGGGCAGGGCCTGGAGGAAAGAGCTGATTCAGGGGTCCCAAAGGAGTGCTTCTTACTGGGTTGCTCTTCGAGGCTTGCTCAGCCTGCTTTCTTAGACAGACAGCCAGCCCAGGGGTGGGGCTACCCACAGGAGCCTAGGCCTGTCCCACATCAGTCACGTTAAGACAATGTCCTCCAGGCTCGCCTGTCGCTCAGTCTTATGGAGGTGTTTTTTTTTTTTTTTTTCCTTACCTGATCTTCCCTCTTGCTTATTCAAGCTTGTGTCAAGATAACAAACCAGCCAGCACAGAGTGCTTTGGGACCCATGCTCCTAAGTGTCTGAGGGACTGAAAAATGTCAGGGATAACAAGAGGAATGTGTGCAGCTATTGAGTAAGCCAGACTTCCAGGCCCCTGTGGTCTTAGGGCTTTGGTCTTGTGCCACAGGCTCACCCCCATCCTCTTCCGAAATGGCTGGTGGCTGAGTCACCGTCTATTCTTCCAGTTTCTTTTCTACTGTAGTTGATGGAAATGGTCTGTAGATCCCACTTCTAAACAAATACCAGAGGAATTGGTTTTAGGGGTTAGAACTCTTGAACGGCATACAAGGTACTCCAGCCTGAGCCTGCAGTCAGATGAACAGAACTCCCTGTTCTCTGTATGGCCACAGATTCCTGCCTGCACCAGTTGTGTCCGCTGTGATCTCGAAGCATGCACCATATACTGAGTCACCGCTAACCCGTCTCTCCCCTCTGCTAAAGGGAAGATCTGAGTCCGAGGCTATGTAGGAACAAGGTCCTTAACTGAAGGCAAACATTAGGTTCTGGGAAAGAGTGCTGGGCAGCTCTGGTGGCCCTGTGATCTGCCCATCCTTCCTGAGTGGATTAGAGCAGATGAGATCTTGCCGGTAAGACCTAGACCTTCTCAGTTCTTAGGGCTTTTTCTTTCCTTTTTTTCCTTTTTTCCTTTTTCAAATGAAAGGCTCACCCTGAAGCCCTGGCTAGATTGGAGGTTTTTTTTTTTTTTTTTTTTTCTTTTTCTGCTTTTTTTGAGACAGGGTTAGCTCTGGCTAGCCTCAAACTTTGAACCTCCTTCCTTCCTTGTCATCTGTGTTGGGATTCTGGGCATACCTCAGTCATTCCCAGTCTGTTTGTTTTTCTATATATACCTGGCTGTTCTGGAACTCACTGTGTAGACCCTGCTGGCCTCCAGCTCACAGAAATTTGACCGCCCCTGCCTCCTTGAGTGCTGGGATTAAAGACCTTCACCACCATACACAGTGGTCTACCCTCTGACCGCAAACCAGATTTAGCGGACATAGCTGTTGTCTTGTTGTTCTTGTGGGTAAGGGTCTGCAGGCCACCTACATATTGGTGGCCAGGCCTGCTTCCTCCTCTAGGAAAAAGGTGAAGAAGCCTTTAGGGGAAGATTTAGCTTTCTTAAACAGTGGTTCTCAACCTCTGGGTCAAGACCCCTTGTCCAGTTGAATAACTCTTTCATAGGGCTGCCTTCGACCATAGGAAGACAAAGATGTTTGCATTATGATTCATAATAGTATCAAAATTACATTTATGAAAAAGCAACAAAAGTAATGTTATGGCTGTGGTAGTGGACTTGCCACACCTCGAGGAATTATATTAAGGGTCACAGCCTCAGGAAGGTTGAGAGCCACTGTGTTAGAGCGTTGTCTTTTCTCCACAGTCGGGATGGCTTTTGAGGCCCAGGGCCACTACTCAGAGTACTATGGGGAGTCTCAGTTAATGGGCAGTTGGGGAACCTGTTGGCGCTTGCATCTTTGTGGTGCATGCTGGGGGATAAACCTAAGGTCCTGCACATGCTAACAAGTAAGTACTCTAACCTTGGGCCATCTCTAGCACCCATCTTCCCTTTATTTTTTAAAGTTCAAAGCAGAGTCTAAGTTGTACAGGCTGGCCTTGAACTTGTCATCCTCCTGCTTCAGTGTGCTGGGCAGCTGGGTGATTCCAGACCCACACTGGGGGCAGACGGAGACTGTTCTTCCCATTTAGCTCTAGTCACTGCTCTGCCTGGGGCTTCTCAAGCAGGGCTGAGGCCCTCTCCACCCTTTCCTGATGTGTTAGAAGTGAGTTTCCTGTCCTACTGCCCCAGGGGACACATCTCAAGTTTCCACTGTGATGACTGGAGCTGTCTTCCCCAGGATGTCCCTGCAGATGTTGGGAAGGCGTTGGTACTTCTTAGAAGTAGGGTTCTGAGAGGGTGGAAGAGCCCCTGTCAGAGGCTGGGAGCTGTGCACTTTATGGGTTCCTCGGGCTCCCTGGGCCATCTTTGTGGCAGTGTGCCCCCTTTTCCTTGCGTGGCCTAGCTCTGGGGCATGGCCACACACTGCTCCATTGTACTGTGTGTTCTGACACAGCTTTCATCTCAGCCTGGCTCCAGCTCGCCTCTTACAGTTCTTTCCCTCAGAGCCTCAGTGGGAGGTGGTGGAATGCACTGTTGGCATAGGCCTGGATGAGTGGCAGCTGCATCTGGGATAGGGGGTTGTTCTTCTGAGCCAGTGCTCAGAGTCCTGGTGCAGCCTGGCAGTGGGGTTTGGGAACTAGGGAGACAGGGAGCTGCCTTCCACAATAGCTGCCTTCTCCTGATTGACCAGACAGCCCTGTTGTGTGGGTTGGTAAGCTGGACTCGCTGTCGGCCAGGTGGGCTGTTGGGCTTCGTCAGGGTGCTTCCTCCCACGAGAGCACAGCGTGTGCTGGAGGGCTCCTTCAGTGCGGTCTCTGCTCTCTCTCTGCAGCTGCTCACACACCAAGCCGTCTGCTTATATGGAGCGCCTGGAGGGCGTCTGCCAGGAGCCTGCTGCTAACAGCACTAACCAGGAAAGCTGGCTGCCTGGGGACAAGACACTAACCCCGTGAGTCTGACCTTGGCTAGCTGACCTGCCCCGGGCGCTGCCAGCAGGTCTCTGTGGTCTCTTCCAGGCCGCCTGCCTCCTCTGCTTTCGGGGTCCCTTCCTTTCTCATCTCCCCTAATGTGGAGATTCTGCTTTGGTCTTTGTTCCTTTTCTGTTGCTGTGTGAAACACCATGACCAAGGCGGCTCAGGGAAGAACGCATTTAGTTGGGTTCTTGTCAGGGCTGGGGTCTGTGACTGTGAACCGGAACAGCTGAGTCAGCTCTTGATCCCCAGCCTCGAGGGGAGGGAGAAGGGGAGTGACAGATGTGACCAGACAAACGCACAGCAACACCCTCCAGGAATGGTGAGACTCATTTGAAACCACAGAGCCCACCCGCAGTGGACAAGGCCACACCACCTCATACGTCCCAAATAGTTCCACCAACTGGGGACCAGGTATTCAAATGCGTACCAGTCTCATTCAGACAGCCACACCCTTCATGGCCAGAAGAGAGATGCCCAACACAAGACTCCTGCCTCTCCCTCGTTCACACTGGACACCTCAGTCTCCCACAAAGCCAAATTGGTTGGTGGTTCTGTTCTCTTCTGTTCTTTTAGCAGCATGAGCTGGAGACTTTCCCTCAGTTACCACGCTATCCGTACGTCTCTGCTTCAGAGACAGGTGAGGTCGGAGAATACCCCAGAGGCTGTATACCCCCCCCCCCCCATCATTCACTCAGAATAAGAAGTGAGGTTGTCCTCTTCTTTGGTGTTTCTGGTCTTGGTTTTTTGTTTGTTTGTTTGTTTTTGGTTTTTTAGATTTTGTTTTTTTGAGATAGGGTTTCTCTGTGTAGCCCTGGCTGTCCTGGAACTCACTCTGTAGACCAGGCTGGCCTCGAACTCAGAAACCTGCCTGCCTCTGCCTCTGCCTCCCAAGTGCTGGGATTACAGGCGTGTGCCACCACCGCCCGGCTGGTTGTCCTCTTCTTGGTTGAGAGATTGAGGCTTCCCTTGGCCTGGTCAGAGAGAGAAGTAACGTGCAAATCCGATTCAGGGCTGTGTGTGACGGTGTGGCTCCCACAGTCACCCTTGCTCTGAGGTGGAGCTTGGTTTTCACATGGAGTGTCAGGCGGACTTTAGCCGAGAATCGGGAAGGGTGCCTCAGCTAGACAGGGCAGGATCTGGCTTTGGAGTCTTCAGGCCCAGGAGAGGTCCTGGCTCTGTGGGTGGTTGGTAAGTGTTGCCTGGCTTTAGGAGCTGTTCCCCTAGGCCCTGTCCTTCATGCTTGGGACAAGAAGGGATGCCTGACAGTCTCAAGACCAGTTAGTTGCCTTGCTCTCCTGGCGGTCCAATGGTAGCTCTACACAAACTGTGTCTCCAGGCTCGGGAGGTGAGCCCTCCCGGCAGATTCTGTTCCTGATGAGAGGAAGAAGCCTGGGCCTCGGCTGCAGTGTGGGAAGAGCGTGTGTGGATATGAGGGGCACAGGTACTTCAGGGCGCCTGAGAAATTGAGTCGGGAGTGAGCAAGCTGAAGGGGATGGGCTTGGCTCTGACTGGAAAAGCGAAGACTGCTGGCTGGGGCCACAGCTTTGCTTCCCCCTTAGGAGGGGACAGAGTGGAATGTCAGGGGCAGGCGCGGACTGGGGGCTTCGGGCTGCTTCAGGAGGGTCTGGTTCCTTGGATCTCCACAGCAGTCTTTTACTCCTTTGTTCCTGTCACATTGTGACAGCTAGACACTGTTTGTCCAGGTGGGGAACCAGGTGGGGTGGGTTCTCGTGCTCACCAGCACTAGTCCTGAGGCTTCATGATTGCTCTGGTTAGAACCAGTCTCTCCCTTTGGCCTTCAGAGTCCTGTTAGTTTGTTCATCTTGGTGTGGGCAGGGGGCCAACTCAGCTACAGGCAGCTTATCCCAAGAGGGTGAGGTTGTACTTGCCCAGGGGCATGAATAACTATTGGAGGGGCAGCAGGGCTGGTCTGGGCACAGACTGGCATCGTCTACCCTACTCATCAGCCTAGAGCAGCACCTTTGCCCAGGCCCCACCCTGAGAGCGGCTGGCTGCCTGCCTGCCTGCCACGCGCCCAGGATTGCTGAGGGCTTCGCTCATGTACCTCGGGGACAGCTGCATGCCGGAAACTGGGGGCTGAGGCAAACGAGGGGATAGGGGTGCAGTGGGGAAGGCTGAATCCAACTTTGGGAGGATCACGGACTGGGCTAAGGACAGTTCGCAGCAGGTAGGGCGGAGGGGCTGTATTGGAGTGTGAGAGGTGAGGCTTCTCGCGGGCAGTTCTTAGGGCTGTGCTGGTGGTTCTTGGACCCCAGGGTTGACACTTGCAGTGTAGGGTTTGTGTTTGGGAGTGTTCAGTGGAGGCAGAGCCTAGATTTCAGAAGCGTCAGAGCCGTCCAGGCCTGCACAGCAAGCGTGTTGAATACTCCTGTGGTGGGGTACTTCCTCAGGTTGCAGATGTCAGAAATTGGATATCCAAGGCATGTGGCTTAAGAAAGTCAAGGAGAGGTGTCTTGCTTCCTGTGTGATCAGGATGCTGTGATTTGGGCTGATGGGGGCTTTGAGAAGGGCAGGTGTTTATTACCTATTTATATCCTGCTAGGTCCAGGGATTGAGGCTGTATACATGGGTCAGCTGTCTTCTAAAGTAGGGATCAATTTCCCTTTCACTTAGAAAGCAACAGCAATCACTAACTACTCTCGGAACCATTATAAAGACAAACTTTAAAGATTCTTATAGTGTGGGTTCCATCCTGATTCAAAAGGTTCATTGACCCCTCAGGACCCTCACTAACTTAGTTCATTGGCAGCTCTGAGCAGACTTTGTTAGTAGGTTTTACAATAATCTGAGCCCACATAAATGACATCCTTTCCTAAAGGAGGTGTGTGTGCCATGGGTAGGAGGGAGGTGGTCTAACTGGGTAGGATGCTGACATGGGGCAGTGAGCTTGTTCACACGGATAGTGCAGACCTGGGGAGCTGGAGGAGGCTTCTGATGGGCGGGGGAGGGGCTGGCAGGCAAAAGGGCAGAGAGCATTCTGTCCTGCTCCCTCGTGCGTGCGTGCGTGCGAAGGATGGTGATCTCTGAGACCTTGTTGTTAGCCAGAAGAACTGGATGCTTAGAACATCTTCTGTCCCTTGACCTTGCTGGACCTTAGGCAGGCTTCAGGAGAGTGGCAGAGGGGACAGAGCTTTCCAGGCTTGGGCTTCTCCCTGTTGGCTAGTGTCCCTTGGGGTAGAAGTTTGAGTGAGTCGGGGATCTGAAGAGGTTTCTCGTATCCCACCTTCTCCAGCAACAGTGATCTCTGGCATCAGTCATACCCTGGTCATACCCACCCAGAAAAGGGGTCAGACGTGAGTCCCATCCCCTGGCTAGACTGTTGCCCTTTGAGTAACTGACAGTTTGCTGCTTCCGGTCAGGTGCCCTGGGTCTTATCTGTCAGTACTCTGCTCAGCTGCTCAGTGGGTTTGCAGTGCAGGTCCTCTGCGTGCTGAGTCCCATTTCTAGTGAAAGTAGACTTTGTTCTCTGAAGGCAGCTAATCATGCCCCATGGGCTGTAATCAGGGAGAAGGTATTTAATACAGGGCAGGTGGCAACAGGCGGCCACACTGGCTGGCAGATTGCAACATGGCAATTAGTAAGCACTATCACCCTCCTCCTCGGCAGACAGGAGGTAGTCTTTCCTCCGAACTGAGTGTGAATAGTGAAGAATGACTGCTGTGGAGCAGAGGAAGGAGACAGGGTTAGCTAGGGTGGGGTAGGACTGGTGAAGGTGAGAGCCCCTTCTCCTCCTCCTGCTTCAGGGTATTTGGGGGTCAGCCAGAT
This sequence comes from Apodemus speciosus, assembly GCA_002335545.1. Classification (NCBI taxonomy): domain Eukaryota; kingdom Metazoa; phylum Chordata; class Mammalia; order Rodentia; family Muridae; genus Apodemus; species Apodemus speciosus. The sequence goes on along the minus strand of BDUI01000490.1, from coordinate 174,485 downwards.
GTTCTGCTTGGGCACAGTTCTTTTAGTATTGACCCAGAGAACAAGCTGTAGCCCCTCTCCTGATTCTGACCCCTATGGACCAGGGAGTTAGGAGTGGAATTCTTCCCCTTCGTTGCCAGATCTTCCTCAAAGACTCTACTTGGCAACTCGAGGCCACGAGGCTGACCTTGGCTGGGGTTTGCTTGTGATGGCCCAGGGAAATTTTTCTTCTCCGCACAGGGTTGGGAATCTTCCTTGGGCTGAGCTTTGGAAAACCTTTAGGTAGAGTTATGCTCACTTGGGGCTGCAGCCGGTATCTGAGACTTCTGATGTATCTACTCTGAGGCCTTCTAACTCAACCTTGTTATCTTCTCCCAGCGTGGGGACCACCAAATCTAGATGTTCCTCGTTCTTCCCGGGCCTGTTCTGTAGTCCCAGATAGTGATGCTAGGCCCGTAGTCTGTCCAGTGCTCTCCCTTACAGGCAGGATCCAGGAAAATCAATAGATTTGGGGAATTGAAGCAAAGGCTCAGATGTCCCAACTTGTCCTGATACTTATGGACATGGAGCAGGGAGTGGCACAGATCTGTCTGCCTTGAGGTGCGGGGTTGGGGAACCTAGTAGGTTCCCTAGTGGATCACCCCTGCTTCCCTAGTCAGGAATGTTTCTCTCCTCGTGACACTGATAGAAGTAACCTTTCACCTCACCTCCGTCCTTAGAGTCTCATCTGCTCTGTGTCCTCACCATACCCACACCATCCCCCAACCCAGCAAACAGATTGCCTCTAGCCTCAGAGAAGCTGAGACGAAAAAACGTGCTCATAGGTGCAGCCAGGACTTAACTGGCAGGGCAGGACAGGCTATAGGATGTGGCGCCTTAGTGAGGCAGGTCTACCCACATAGAGAGTTACCAGCTCCCGGATGTGCCTGCCTGCCCTGCCTGCCTGTCTACTGTTGTCACAAGTGCCCTGGGACCTAGAAAAGAGTGTGAGTCTTGGCGGGAATTGGGGTAGGTAAGTAAAACAGGCTAAGGTGGAGAAAGCACACCATGAGGCCTGCTGCGGGAAGGGTTCCTCCACCTTCCGGGAGCAGACTCCCMGAAGTGTCATGGAGAGCTGGCACATGCGGGGAGAAGGCTGGCCCCTGGAAGCGTACCCATCGTTTTCTAGAAGCTCTGCCTGTCTCCCCTTTAGTCCACGGCTTTGGTCCTACCTTGTTTCCCAGGCGTACACACCCACATACACACCTTGAATGTTAGGCCCTGGCTAACCTGCACTGCTTTGGGACTTTTCTAGGTCCCTCCCTCAGGCCACAGGAGTCCCTACTCCAGGTTGAGTACCTACTCTGGGGCCCTCTGGAGGACAGCCCCTGTGGTTGTATCTTGTTTGTTCTCCCTTACCCCAGGAATGTGGTGTCCTCTCTGGCCCTCCCAGATTCCTGTGCAGGGAGTCAGCCGACTGCATGCTGCTTGTGCCCTGTGGGGACACGTTCTGCCTCCTGTCAAAGGGGCGGAGGCTGGCGGCTCGGGCTTTCCCCAAGCTCTCCCCAGATCCAGGTCAGGAACCTGCAGAGGAGAGACTGCTCCTGCCTCCCCGCCCTCCCTTGCCCCAGCCCTGCTGCCCCAGGCCCTGCTGGAATGTGACAGGAGTCATGGCCAGGGCATGTCCCAACAGCAGGGGCACATGCTCTAGCCCGGAAGGCCGCCCTCGGTCCCAGCTCTGTTTGGGTTCGTGGGGGTGGGAAGAGGGTTTTTGCTTTTCTTGTAAAATGCTCAGAAAGCCACCTAGGGTTACTGTTTCCACTGTCCCTGTGGTGGCTGCTGCCGCCATGCTGCAGCCCAGCTTATTACAGGTGCTTCTCAATCCCAAGAAGCTGAGGGGCTTGGCAGGTCGCTTGCCTAGCCGTTGGCAGTGCTGTACAGCAGGCTTTTGCAGTGGGGAAGCACGTTACCCACCCGGGCGCTTCAGTACACTGGAGCAGCCTTGGGTCCCAGCTCCCCAGGCTCTGGCTTAAATCTTTTCTACTACGTGTATTTTGAGCATACATGTCGGTACGTACTTACCACAGCGTGCATGTGCAGGTTAGAGGAGATCAAATTTGGGTCCTCAGGCTTGGCAGCAAGCACCTTTACCTACTGAGCCATCCTGCCGGCCCCCACAGGTATGGTTTATATACCAGTAGCTCTCAGCCTCAGCGCTGTTGACCTCTGTTACCGTGGCTGCCTTGTGTATGGTCGGATTAGTCAATATCCTGACCCTGACTCACCAGTGGGACCTCTCTGTCTGCAGTTTTGGACATTTGCCAGTTGTCCCTGGAAGAGGCAGGGGTAAACGTACCCTAATTGAGAATCATTGCTCCAAATTGCTGAGTTTTGGATTTTCTTTCTTGGGTCTTCTACCTTTGCTCATTGCCAAGTTTATTGTACACTGTGGTACCCAGAAATGGTCTCTGGCTCCTTTAGAATCATTGCCAGGGCACTCTACAGTGCCATTGTCACCTTGCTCCTTTGCCATGCCCCACGTAGTCTCACTTGTAGTCTGCATCCCCAAATTTCCCTCGGAGGTGAACAGGACATAGGAGATAGGGATAAGAACAGTGCCGGGCCTGTCCCAGATGGTGCGTGTGGCACGTGGGGAGAGCACACTGTACATACGTGGACATGCGGTGTTGCTGGAGAAAGTCGGGGACTCGTTACCGGTTTTTTTTTTTTTTTTCTTTTTCTTTTTTGTTTTTTCGAGACAGGGTTTTTCTGTGCAGCCCTGGCTGTCCTGGAACTCACTCTGTAKACCAGGCTGGCCTCTAACTCAGAAATCTGCCTGCCTCTGCCTCCCAAATACTGGGATTAAAGATGTGCGCCACCACCGCCCGGCGGGGACTCCTGGTTTCTTTTTAGAGTTGTTTCACTCCGTGAAGCAGGCCACTCTCTGACTAATGATCCTCCTACCTTTGCCGCTTTCTCCTAAAACCCACTGTGCTGTGGTCTCTTTGCTTACTGCTTTCTGGGGGCCTTCAGGTCCCAGACTGGACAGGCAGGCAGCTGACACCGGGTTTCCACTTTCCCTTCTCTGGTTTCAGGAGCTCTTGGCTCGAGGAGGTAGAGGGGCTGTGGGGTGTGGAGAGCGGAAGGCTGGGTCCAGGAGCGCACGGCGGAGAGAGCTGCCCGCGAGCAGACGGTATGTCCCGACGGCGCCTGTAGTCCCTGCTTTGTTCTCTTCTGGAAGGCTGGCAGGGGAGGACCAGATAGGTGCTCTCATCCAGTGGGGCCAGGACAAAAAGGATATGCAGGCAGGGTCCAGAGAACTCTCAAGCTGGAGACCTCATCTAGGAGCCTGGGTCGGTCAGTATCCTAAGACTTGTAAGATTTGTTCACAGTTTATGGACGGCAAGCCCGACCTTAACATTGCCTAAGTGCTGAGCACTGTTTTTGTTTTAGACAGTCTCGCTGTGTGGCCCAGGCTGGCATCAAATTTAGGACCCTCTTGCCTATACCTCCCCAGTGCTTGAGATTGCAAATGTGTGTCACTGGCTGTGTCTCTTGTTTGTTGAGGCAGGGTTCCAGTGAGTAGGATTGGCCTGAAACTGTAGATCAGTCCTGGAGCTCCCGGAGGCCCACCTACCCCTGTCTTCTGAGTGCTTTGATCAGAAGCGCATACCACTCTGCCAGTCTAATGTGGCAGTGCCTTGCGGCCCGATGGAGTCTTCACAGCAGCCTAGGAACTGCTGCTGCTTATCCCCTCACTTAGTTGAGGAAGATCGATGCTCTGCAGCATCTCTGTCCACAAGGGATGGTGTGGGCTGCTGCCGAGGCTCTCCTCCCCACTCTTAGAGCAAACTCTGCTCATCCTGGGCATCAATATACATCCCTGGCCATCTTTTAATTCTCAGGGCAAAGACACCTTAGAATGTCTGTCATTGGTTTATTTTGTGTGTAAGGGAGTGGGTAGGCCCGGGCTGTATGCCCACAGTACTCCAATTGAGGAAGGGATGGCTTGTGGGAGTCAGTTATCTCTTGATGTGCATCCTGAGGATAGAGGTAAGGTGGTCAGGAGCAGTAAGTGCCTTACACACTGAGCCATCTCAGTGGCCCTTTTGAGACGCTATCTCTTTGAGCCTGTTTCTTCCTGGCTTCTCCCCGCAGGTAGACGAGCCCACACCTTCCAGGATGACCAGTGCTGCCCCTGCTAAGAAACCGTACCGTAAGGCACCTCCAGAGCATCGAGAGCTGCGCCTAGAGAATCCCGTGTCCCGGCTCGAGCAGGAGGTCAGCAAGGCTGGGGTCTGGCCCTGGCTGGCAGAAGCAGGCCCCTGAAGGCATCTGTCTGCTGGCCTTTCAGGCCTGAGGTGCTGGGCGTGTGTTAGGGAGAGACTCACATTGCTGACACAGCTGTCGTGCTGGTGGGGGCTGCCGGTATGTGTTCACATGTCAGGGAGCCTCGGTCTTTACACTCAGCAGAGTTGATCCCTGTAACAGCCAGCCCACTGGACTGTCTGTGCCCAAGCCGTGGGACGCTGGGCCGCAGGTGCTGGTGGAGGGAGCCAGCGTGAGCAGGCCGTGCTCCAGCTGCCCCCCACCGCAGCCCCAGTTCTCTGTTGTGCCTCCAGAGTCTGGCCCTTCCTCCAGCTTTCCTTTGATCCTTCATACTCTGTCAGGAACCATGTTAGGTTGCTCTCAGGAGGCCTTTGGTCAACTGCCAGACACTCCAGTCCTACTCTCGACTGGGCGGTTAACTCGGTGTGTTCTTAGCACTGCCCTCCCCTGTGCAGAATCTCAGATTATGACTGAGGGAGCAGAGGTGCGTGAGGTGAGGCCTTCACTGTGTCTTGTTGGTGGGTCAAATCCAGTGCTCAGGCTCTAGAGTCTCTCTCATCTGAGCCATTTGCCTCCATGGCTCCTTCATGACCTGTTAGACATCTGAAGTCATCGTGTGTGTCCCTCATGCTGGCTTGGGCCTGCTCTGGGTGGCTGGGTTGTGACTTTGGGTCATTGCCGTTGTAGGAGCTTAGGAAAATTGGAGCAGGGGTCAAAGCAAGACACAAAATGGTTTGGTGGTACAGAGTTATATTGGGAGATGAGGCAGGAAGAGCAGGAGTTCAAGGTTACCGTTAGTTCCTTGGTGAGTCTGAGTTCAGCCTAGACTATCTGAGAACCAGTGCAAACAAACCCCAACCTCAAAGCCCAATAGCATTTGTCCCAGAGGCTCCAGCCATTCAGGTTGTCCTCCTCAGTCTCCGAGGTCCTCGGTGGGCCTGAGAGGCCTCTGTCAAAACTTAGAGCTTTTGCCGGGCAGTGGTGGCGCACGCCTTTAATCCCAGCACTTGGGAGGCAAAAGCAGGCGGATTTCTGAGTTTGAGGCCAGCCTGTTCTACAGAGTGAGTTCCAGGACAGCCAGGGCTACACAGAGAAACCCTGTCTCAACCCCCCCCCCCCAAAAAAAAAAAAAAACACCTCAGAACTTTTATTAAAGTTTGGCTTGACCTCCTCACTTCCTTGGAAAATCTGCCGTGCTTGTAAGGAGTTTGGCAGACAGCTGAGGTGCTTTATCCGTGGGGATCGGGGCCATGGGTACCCGGTCCCCTTTGAAGATGGCTTTAGGATTAAGGGAAGATGTTGGAAGACGTTCTAGAATTTTCTGGTTGATGGGGAAGAGGGCACTGTAAGCTTCTCAGACCTTCTGGGTCTCGTCCGTCTCTGGAGGGCCTGTCACCGTGTGGCGAGGCCTGTCCAGGCTCGGAGAGCCGACCAGGAGGCCGGGGCTCGGGGCCTCGTCTCAGGCTCGCCTTCTTTTTGGTCCAGGAGTCCTTGACTGACGCAGAGAGGATGAAGTGAGTATTGGCTGCCCATCACTGGCCTGTGCTGTGCCCTTGTCACTCCCCGCTGGGCTATTGGTACTCCTGGGCTCCTCCTCCTCACATCTGGCCTTCCAACTTCTTACATTGTGGCATAATGATGTGACCTCCAGTTATTCATGCTCAAGACAGACAAAGTGCAGGAAGTGATACTTCTAAGTGAGTTTCTGGGTTTTGTGTTGGGCCACATCCATAGCCTTCCTGGGCCACATGCATCCCATGGGCCCCTCACGGTCAGCAGAGGTAAAGGTTGGACTGGGGCTGTTAGGGCTTTATTTCACCCATGAGCTGAGGGCCTGCCCTTACAGAGAGTCCTTGCGCAGCTGCTGGCTCCAGAAAACAGTGAGCGGCCTGTGCCAGCTTCTGCATGCCCTTTCTGTCAGGCATGTGAGACCTCTTGTGCTGGCCTGGATCCCCAAGAGATTAATAATGGAGAAGGCTGATTGTGAAGGGGAAATAGGAGCTGCAGGGCTTGGTGTCTGCTGCCTTGGGTGGTAACCAGAGACAGTCGGGAGCTGTCGCCTTTGACTCTGACCTAGGACTTCTCTATATGGGGGAGGTGCCCCTGGACCACTGTGCAGCATACACTCAGCTTCCACACGTCCCCGTCCATCCTAGACTGTCCTCGAGGCCAGAGGGCCTGGATGTCGCGTCTCCTTACCGGGGCCGAGGCTGAAGGGGCCCACTTGCCCGTCCACTCCTTTCTCAGTCCTGTCTGCTGCCCTAGGGTTAGCTATTTTTGATGGTTCCCTGCCTACCACCCCAGACTTTTGCAGCAGGAGAATGAAGAACTTCGCAGACGTCTGGCCTCGGCCACCAGACGTACTGAGGCCCTGGAGCGGGAGCTGGAAATAGGGCAAGACTGCCTGGAACTGGAGTTAGGACAGAGCCGTGAGGAGCTGGACAAATTTAAGGACAAATTCCGCAGGTGCGGAACAAGGGGCCATTCGTGGGGCACCTCCCGCTTCATAGGTTAGCTGGAAGAGCCTCAGATCCCACCTGCCTTTATTTAGTAACCCAGATATTGGAAGGAGAGGGATGGGTGCTCCTAGATTCCCATGTAGAGGAGGGTTGGTGGGCCTGAGGAGCAGGACCTAACCAGGGCTCTGCCTCTCTGCCTGTTTGCACATGTAGGCTGCAGAACAGCTATTCGGCGTCGCAGCGGGCCAACCAGGAGCTGGAGGACAAGCTGCACGCGCTGGTACTGTGCGGGGAGGCAGTGTGGCTGGCCTGCTCAGCATAGGGGGGCTAGGACTTGCCGGGGGTGCCACTCACTCCCCCTGGGGCTCGGGGAGGAGAGGGAGGCCAGGGTAGTGGTGGGGAGGGCGCAGTGTGCTGTGCTAGGCGGGACAGCCTTAATGCTCACACGGTTTCTCTTCTCTCTGTCTCCCTCATGCTGCCACCGCTGCCGCTGCATTCTCCTCTCAGGCCTCTCTTAGCCACAGCTGGATTTTTGCAGTTGCGTCTGAGTTTGTGTTTTCCCTGGTCCTGGCCTCCTGGGTCCATGTCAGGGATTGTGGGGACCCTGGCTGTTTCCCTCTGCCCCTTGAACTCATCCTCTCTTTTCCTGTCACTGTGAGGCCCACAGTGCCACCCTCCTGGGCAAGAGCTAGAGCTCATGGCTCCGACAGGCACTGAGTGGTATCCCTCAGCAGTCCCAGCTCCAGCCGGGTGCCAGCAAGCCCAGGCTCTAGGTACATGTTAGAGAGTGGACAATCAGACATCCGCCTGCAGGTCAGATCCTGCGGCTCCTCCCTGCCCATCCAGCTGATCTCATGGGCGCCCCACTCCCAGCCTGACCCTGGAGCAGCTGCTCACACAGCTCAGTCCTGGCTGCAGTACCGCCTCTAGGATGTCAGCGCCTTGCCTGGTGCCTAGAGTCCCCCAGGCTCCCTCAAAGGACGGATAGTTCTTAGACTGCCAGGGCCTCAAGTCCTACTCAAAAAGCTCCCTCCCATGGGCAGCCTGCAGAGCAGGAGAAATGCCGAGTGTCCTTCTGTCTGTTGTCATTTGTCTGCTCTGTCTGCCTTGGCGGCCCTAGYACCTTATGTCTCTGGGCTAGGAGGTGGTGGAGGGAGAGAGGGCTGGCTGGGGTCTGGGCTGTGTTTACCCTAAGTCTGTGCCTCAGATCAGGAAGGCGGAGATGGACAGGAAGACGCTGGACTGGGAGATCGTGGAGCTGACCAACAAGCTGCTGGACGCCAGGAACACCATCGACAAACTGGAAGAGCTCAATGTATGTCCCCCTCAGCCTGGCTGTGTCCTGTGCCCTGGGGTGTGCTGGGCTCTAAGCAGCTCCGTGTCTCCAGGAGCGGTACCGGCTGGACTGCAACCTGGCTGTGCAGCTCCTCAAGTGCAACAAGTCCCACTTCCGGAGCCACAAGCTTGCCGATGTGAGTCACGGGCCTGCCTGCCTGCCCGCCCGCCCCGCTCCAGCCGCCTCGGGACTCTGCYACTCCGCTTCCTCTGACCCCCTTTCCACTCGTCCTTCCCTCTGCCCCCTGCGGAGGTCCTGGGTGCTGCCCCTGCTAGTGCTGGGGCTGGCTCTTAGTGTTTCTGTTAGCGCTCTTCGTTCCAACGAGGCCGTGCGGGAAGGGGCGGCAGAGTATTAAACCCAGCCCTTCGCACTCCTCCCGGCCAGAGCCTCGGAGGCCAGGCTGGCGTGGCCCGCAGAGCTGCAGGTCCTGCAGGCCTGTGGTTGGCCAGTTCTCCACTAGACAGGAGGTGATGTGTCACGGCAGTCTCGGCAGTGGGTCTGGTCAACGTCATGCTGTTTTATCCCTACCATTTGTTTTCTCTCTTAGGTGAGGTTGTGTAGGAGCTTAAAAGCTGAGTGGACAGGGTTAACTAGGACACGGGGCCGGCACCTTTGCTGTCAGACAAGATGTTCTTAGTGGGCGCTCGTTCTTGTCTCTCTCCCTTGTCTTCTAGCTACCTTGTGAGCTACAGGACATGGTTCGGAAACATCTGCACAGTGGTCAGGAGGCTGCCAGCCCCAGCCCCAGTCCCAGCCCCAGCCCTTCTTCCAGCCTGGCCCCAGGGGCTGTGGTGCCTACCTCAGTCATTGCCCGGGTGTTGGAGAAACCCGAGTCTCTCCTGCTCAATTCAGCCCAGTCCGGCAGTGCTGGACGCCCCTTGGCTGAGGATGTATTCGTGCATGTGGACATGAGTGGGAGTGACCCAGCCAGCCCCCCTGCCCCAGGCAGTCCCTCTCCACAACCCAACGGGGAGTGCTGCTCAGTGAGTACTGTGGGGGGCTCCCCAGAGGAGGAGCTGCCCCTGCCAGCCTTTGATAAGTTGAGTCCCTACCCTACCCCGTCCCCACCACACCCATTGTACCCCGGTAGGAAAGTGATAGAGTTCTCTGAGGATAAGATCCGAATTCCTCGGAACAGCCCCCTCCCCAACTGCACCTATGCCACCCGGCAGGCCATCTCCTTGAGCCTGGTGGAGGATGGCAGCGAGCGGGCCCACCGTAGCCCAGTGCCTAGCAGTCCTGCCTCAGCCCAGGGTTCACCCCATCACCAGCCTAGTCCAGCCCCCTCGGCACCGAGTGCCCCGGCTAGCTCGGCCAGCTCTGAGGAGGACCTGCTGGCCAGCTGGCAGCGAGCATTTGTGGACCGCACCCCGCCCCCTGCTGCTGTGGTCCAGCGCACAGCCTTTGGTCGAGACTCACTGCCAGAGCTCCAACTGCATCTCTCCCCGGGCCGCTCTGCAGCCCCACCGCCTCACCAGGAGCGGGGGCTTGTGCTGCCAACAGAACCCGACTCTGGCTTTCCTCAAGAAGAGGAAGAGGAGATGCTGAACCTGCCTGTCAGCCCCGAGGAAGAGCGCCAGAGCCTGCTGCCTGACAGAGAGGGCACCGAGGAGGGACCCAGCCCTTCCCACGTTGACGGCAGGGCCTGGCCTCTCCCCACTTCCAGCCGCCCCCAGCGCAGCCCCAAGAGAATGGGAGTGCACCACCTGCACCGCAAGGACAGCCTAACRCAGGCCCAGGAGCAGGGCACCCTGCTCGGCTAGGCCTGCCTGCCTGCCTTCTGCCACCACCTYGGGCTGCGTATGGCCCCAAACTCCCTACAGACCTGGTCGGCTCTGAGTGGGACCCACATCGACTCTTGGAGCTGTGTTTGCACTGACGTGCTGGCTTGCCTCATGATTTTGTTTTCTCTTCCTTTGGAATATTCTCCAAGGATAAGAAGTCGTTTGAGGCCCGAGCTCTCTCCACCGTTCAGTCAGCCTGCTGTTATCATGGGAGTTGGGAGTTGGGCGGCCTTGCCGGTTTTCATTTCCATCTCCTTTCTTATCTGGGAGCTCTGGCTGTTAGGGGGCGGGATTGTTGGTGCTGCTGACCTATTACTCTCCCTCGCGTAGCTGCTCAGGCCTGCTCAGCTGGCCCCAGAGACAAGTGTGGACTCACTCAGGGCTCCCCATTCCAGAGGGAAGACGGACTTGAGAGGCATCAAGCTAGACTCTAGGTGAGGCCTGGCCTCTTAACCGTGGCTCTAGACTGTTACTCCCAGATTTGGGAAGTTTTCACATAATAATGACTATTTTAAAATCAAATAAAACTTATTTTACAGGTAAGGCTTCGTTTGCCTCTCCTTCCCACTTTAATCCCCTTCTTGCTTTTGTTGCGATCGCATCTCATGTACACTGGCTGGCCCAGAACTCCCAGCTCCACCCGTGTCTGTCTCCAGAGTGCTGGGATTAAAGGTGTGCCACCATGCCAGCTGGCACTGAGTGGCATGTGGCCGTGCACTGGGGTTACATGTCGGCTGCCGAGCACCTCTTCAGCCTCAGTGTTTCCAGTCCGACGTTTTCCTAGTCTTTGCCAGAGACTCCTCCTTACCCCAGCTGCCTGGCTTCCATTATCCGGAGGCACAGGAGGAGGGTGCTCAGGTAACAGCCGGGCTAAGAACAAGGCTCCCTGAAGAAGGCAGGTCCAGTTTGGCACGGCCCTTCACTCTAGGTGTCTGAGTTCCCAGGATCCCCAGGTCCTAGACCTGGGCTGACCTTTTGGAATCTGAGCTGTAGGGTGTTATCACCTTAAGGCTGATCAGTGGTGGTGCCAGTCCCTCCCATTGTCATCCCACAGTGACTACAGCTGCAAGCCAGGTTGTGGAGTTTATAAAATCTGTTCCGAGCCAGCGGGTTGCAGCCAGAGCTGCCAGCAAGTTCAATGTCAGTACCTCAGTACCCTGGGTTCACGTGCCCCGCCACCCTCGAGGCTGTTGCTCAGTGACAGCCTCCAGAGCCTCGTACCACTACCAGGAGCTGCCAGAGCCCCAGCTAGGGCCTTTGCCTGCCCTGTGGAGGAAGGTAGTGGGGACACAGACAAATGTAGTGCTGTGCAGGAGTCCAAGTGGAGAGTCACATCTCGGTCTCAGCCAGCAGACTGTCCCCTAGTCCTGATGTCATTAGCACCATCTGAGAACTGGGATGTTCTGTGGAAGGACAGATGGATGCTCAGGTCGTCATTGATTCCTCAGAGGACATCATAAATCCCCCCCCCCCGGGGCCCCCTTATCCGAGTCTTCCAGAAATAACTCTCCCACTCCGCAGGTTCTTACCGCTGGGGCATATCCAGGAGCTGCCACCCCGCTGGTGGGCAGCAGGCTCCCGCTCTCTCCCCCGCTCCTGGGTGTCAGCAGCCCCTCCTGCCATGTCTTCCTCTTCCTCCCCCTCAGACAGGAGGTCACAGATCTGCTGCTGTAACTCTGGGCTAATGCTGTTCTCAGCCAGCACCAGGCTCCGCAAAGCCGTTGGGTAGTTCTCTACCATGTCCAGCAGGGTCTTGGGAAAGGAGAGATGTGCGCAGAAAGAGTAAACACAGAAGACATGTTTCAGTGCTTAAGAGTAGTGGCTGCTTTTCCTAAGGACCAGGGTTCAATTCCCAGCACCCACATAACTTCAGTTCCAGGGGATCTGACACCACCTTCTGGCCTCCACAGGCAGAAGAGACATAGAGGCAAAATGTTCATTCACATAAAATAATAAGTATTAAGTTATAAAACTTAAAAAGTAAAAAACATGATTTAGGGGCTGGAGAGATGGCTCAGCAGGTAAGAGCACTGACTGTTCTTCTGAAGGTCCTGAGTTCAAATCCCAGCAACCACATGGTGGCTCACAACCATCCATAATGAATCTGATGCCCTCTTCTGGGGTGTCTGAAGACAGCTACAGTGTACTTATATGTGATAAATAAATCTTTAAAAACAAAACAAAACAAAACATGATTTAGGCAGTCCTTGGACCCAACAGGCCAGTCTTAGGTTTGTCTCAGACAATAACTCACCCTGTTCCCTAGTTTGTCTCAAAAACACGATGGCTCCTCACCTGAGCTGACTGGTTGGTGAGCCCTGTGCCCTCCAAGTCTAGGACTTCTAGGGTACGGCTTGAAGCCACAGCTACAGCCAGCATCCCTGCCACATGGTCACCTAGGGAGATAGCACAAATGCTCAGTCATCTGGGAAAACAGAGGTCTGTTAATCCTCGCTCCCGGTGACGAACCCAATGCCTGGCCAGAAAGGGAGCAGCACCTTTTTTTTTTTTTTTTTTTTTTTTTTTTTTT
>BDUI01000490.1:136852-162050 GCA_002335545.1 Apodemus speciosus | reverse complement strand
GCCCTGGCTGTCTTGGAACTCACTCTGTAGACCACGCTGGCCTCGAACTCAGAAATCCACCTGCCTCTGCCTCTGCTTCCCAAGTGCTGGGATTACAGGTGTGTGCCACCACCAGCCTGGCTCTGGGGAACAGCATCTTAAGTGACATGAAGCAAGTCAGATCCAGATTCTGACCAGGGTTTAAGCCTACCTGTTGGTCAGGATGGCTCCCTTACAATACTCTTGGGCATTCTCATCCCTCCTCTCCTGTTACTATGGCAACTGATCTGAGGCTTTTGGACGGTGCAGCAGTGAACATGAGGGGATGATCTGAGACTCACCCAGGGGATTGTAGTCCAGGTTGAGGACTCGGACTTGGGAGCTGTGGGCCACAGCAATGGCGAGGCGGCTCCAGCCCTTAGGGGTGATGCCAGGGTTGGCGCTCAGTGTTAGCTCCTTCAGACCTAAGCAGCAGCACAGTGAGAGTCCAGGGTGGGTAAGGTGAGACCCTTCTCCACCCTCTGTCTATGGGGTGACCCTAGTGGCTGGGAGCCACTCTGCCCCCAACCATAGCAGTCTAGAGAGATTAGGGACCTACTCATGCCTCCCCTGCCTGGATCAGTTTCCACTCTGCTTAGTTCCTAAGCATCTCCCTGAGAAGGGTAAAAAAGCATTCTTGCTGCACCCTCCCGGCTCTCGGCACTGGGTCACACCCCCTTCTCTGCATTTAGCCTACAGCAGTCACATTAGCCCATGCATTCAGCAGGGTCCTGCTCACCAGACTTGGCCCCGTCTGGAGGGAGGAGGCCACAGATGAGGTTGATGGCTTCATCACCCAACATGCAGTCCCCCAGGTCAAGAGCCACAAGGGCAGGGTGGAGAGCCAGGGCTGGGTTCAGCAAGGCCAGTCCCGCATCTGTCAGTGGGCTCCCATGTAGGCTGAAGGTTGAGAGGAAATGAATTATGTAGAACCAGCCTTATCTATTTGGGAAAGCTGCCCCTCCCCGACACAAGACTGGGAAGGAAGAATGGAAATTCTAGATTTGAAGGGATACCATGGAAAGGGAATTTGGTTTCTGGGGCAGAAACTGATGAGAATATTGCACGGGGAGGGGTATGTGGGTAGTGACTGCGGAGGGAGCCAGTACACAAGCTCCCGGTCCTTCGAGATCCTTCAGCGGGTAGGGCTGGAAGAGCTCAGCTCCGCTGGAGTCTCCATGGGAGGTGAACCTTCCCCAGAAATGAGGGGCTTCACAATGAAGTAACTTGGGGTGGGGTGGGGTGGGGAGGACAGTATTCTCTACTAGGCAGGGCTCGGTATCCCAGCTCTCTTTGAAGGTTAGCATGTGGTGCAAGGTCTAGAACTGATGCATGTTTCTAGGAGGGTGTGGTGGACCCAGAGATGAGATGTGTATTAGAGGTTGCGAAGGTAGGACGGTGGGAAAACAGGTAATGTGGAGATACAGGAGGGGGCAGAGGGTGTGTGGAGGGGTGCAGTGGCCGGGACCCCCTTGCGAGGGGACACACTCACAAGAGGGACTGGATGGAGCGGTTGGTCCGTAGCGCTTCTGCCAGCTGCTTGATGCGGCTGGGGCTAGACACGACGCCCAGGTTAAGGTTGAGCTGCGCCAGGGACGTGGCTCCAGCTAGGGCCCGGCAGATGCGGCCGAAGTCGCGGTCGCACAGGCGACAGCCGCGCAGCGAGAGTAGGCGCACCGCGTTGTCGCGCAGGCCGCGGCAGATGTCCCGCACCTCGGCGCCTGACAGCGGCTCCCCCGAAATCTGGATGGAGCTAGGCAGCATGGTCCCCACGGCTGGGCCTCGGGGGGCGGGGGGGCTGGCGCCGGGTCCCGGCCTGGGCAGAAGTTGGCGCGGGGGCGGGGCGGGGACTCAGGTCGCGGTCCCGGTTGGGTCGCGGCGGAGGCGGAGGCCGAGGCAACGACGGCTGTGGAGGCGACGAAGCGCGCCCGGGTCGCGGCGGGATCGAAAGCAGGCGCGGGCCCGGGTTCGGAGACGCGGAGGAGGAGCGGTGCGGGGGCAGGGGAGGGGGCGGTCGGGGACTGAGCTGCAGCCACCCCGCGCTGGTCCTCTCCCTCGCGACTTTGGAGGCCGCGCCCGCTCTGCGGGCCCGGGGCCCGGCAGCACGGCTCTCGGGGACAGCCGGGGCGGGATGCAGCTCAGTTTCAGCTGCTGCGCCGGAGCGGGCGGCGAGTTCCTATGGTAACGGTTGCGTCACTGGCCCTCGCCCCGCCCCCTGTCCCCGCACGGACCACGCGGCCGGCGCGCGATGCGTGTCTTAGGGCAAAGAACTAGGGATCTGAGAGGGCCTGACAGCGCGGAAAGTAGGTAGAAGGATGCAGTCTCACCGTGGAGGCAAGTCACGCTGAGAGAGCTTTTGATGTCACTTCGGTCTCTTTTTTACTCTCTGGTGCTTCTCCATTCTTAAGGTCTAAATCCGGAGACTCAGCGCCTTCGCCTAGACCCTGTACTATCAATCCTGCCTGGAAGTCCATGGGCTCTTTAATCCGGTCGCGCCCCGCCCCCATATCCCAGTGACGCGAGGCGTAGCATGCGTGGGGATTCCAGACCACCGGGACTTCCCGGTCAATACGGTTGCATGGGGCAGAATCCCTAGGGCAGGGCAGGTGAACCACCTTTGAAGATGTTTAACATACAGGAAAATGGGGTTGCCCAAATCAAATGGTGTCAGATCATCCCAGAGCCGTGGGAATCGGGGTGGGTGGGGGCGTGTAAAGCCTCTACAGTGAAGCTGAGTTTTATCTCTGATTGCAACGGGGGCTTCATTAGTGCAGCGGAACAGTAGAGTAGGCAGAGGAAGTGCCATCCATTCTTTTAAGAAAACTGAGTCAGAGGAGGGTGTGGTGGCACGCGGGAGACAGATGCAGGTGGACCAGAGTTCCAGGCCAGCCTGATCTACCGAGCGAGTTTCCAGGCCAGCCAGGGCTGCACTGAGAAACCCTGTCTCGAAAAACGAAAACAAAAAAGAGTAAGCCAGAGATAGGCATGCGCCTTTAATCTGTTTCTGGGGAGAGGCTGGTGAATGTCTGGTCCACCTGGTGAGTTCCAGGAAAGCCAGAGCTACACAGAGAGACCTTATCCCACCCTCACGCCCCTCCCGCAGGGGGGAAAAAAGGCAGCCCTACTCCTGGTAACTGTTTTACTTAAAAGACTACAGGTTTGCAGGTGCCTGCAGAAGCCAGAAGAGGGTGCTAGAGTTACAGAAAATCTGACCCACCCACCATAAAAATGCTGAGAACTGAGCTACTGAATCCTTGTCTTTTGCAAGGGCAGTGCACTCTTAACCAGAGCCATCTCTCCAGCCCCTAGATTTTATTTTTAATTATGTTAATGCATGTGCCTGTGCAGTGAGTACAGGTGCCCTCAGAGGTCCTTGGAGCTGGAGTTATAACCAATTGTGAACCATTCACCATGGGTGCTGGGAAATGCAGTCCAGTGCCCCACAGGGAGTGGCCTCGGTTAACCACGGAGCAGGCTCTCCAGCATCTGGAATTGACTTTCTGTTGAAACAGGGTCTCAGTGTGTGGCCCCAGCTGGTTTGAAACTCTGTTGACTAGGTCGGTCCTGAAGATCCACCTTCCTGTGTACCCTGCTGGGATTAAAAGGCTTGCACCACCACACTAGGCCTGAATTTACTTCAGTGGAGGTTAAAGGGTGGTGGTCGTTAACACTCAGAAAACCAAAGCCTCGTAAGACCATGCTTGGCTTCAAATAATAGCTCGGTGGGGACATTCTCTCACGATGGCCTCGGTGCAGAAGGTCCTTGTAATGATGTAAGTGAAATTTGTCACTGTTGCCCTGGCTTCTCAAGACAGCCAGCCTAGACGTAGGCCTGGGGTACTTCTAGACGAGGATTGTGGGCTGCCTGCTGCTCTGTGGGCCAAGGATCTCCAACCCTCAGGGGCAGTAATGGGCATCAGAATGGGTGGCAGGAGGATGGCTGGAACAGGAGCTGCAGGTCCAGACTTCAATCAGTATTTTAATTACCAAGTCTATATTTAGCAGGACAGGAGGGGAAGGGAGAGAAAAAGGGGTTGGTGGTGAGGGGCCTCAGAAGAGCTGGCCCATATTCTGCACTTGTCTGCAGAGACTTGCAGTCCGAGCCATGAGTTCCTGGCCTTGTGCCCTTCAGAAGCCACACCTGGTGCCTAGGTGTTTAGGCAGGGACAGCTTGATGGCTGCAGACCCAGCACACGTCCTCAGTACTGTCCTTTAATTCCCTCTGCCCCGGAGCTGGGGGTCAGGGCAGGCYGAGGGTTTGTTTCAGAGAGGGTCATTGTGACTGCAGAGTCACTGCTAGTGCCTTGGCGGTAGCATTGACCACAGAGATGGGAAGCTTGGCATCAGGGAGCACAGCAGGGAGCACAGCAGGGATGTCTCTGGGGACCCTCTGCATGGGTGGGATATTGGGACCCTCCAGGGTGTCCAGGATCCCTAAGGGAGGAAGGATGGCGGGTGAGTGGGAGCTGGCGGGGCGGGGCGGCTCAGCCAGCCCGCCCCGGTTGGCTCTGCCAGCCCGCCCCGTCGGCTCACCCAGCCCGCCCCTGCAGCCTGCCACTCACCCTCTACCACCTTGTGGTAGGCGAAGTGCAGGTAGAGCAGGAAGAGCATGTGCAGAGCAGCCAGCGTGCCACAGAGCAGCAGCCGCTGGGTTGGGCCCACAGTCCGGGACACCAGCACTGCCACCTAGGGCCAGGGACACAGGTCAGGAGGCCGGTTTCAATGGGAGGGATGGAGCAGACACTCCAAGCCCAGGGCAGAACTGTCAGTGTCCTTCTAGAGCCCTTTGCGGGGTAGACAGCAGAGTCCGCTCAGCTTACCATGCGCAGGGTAGAGAGCCCGCCCACCAGCAGCCAGAAGAGGTAGAAGAGGGCGTGGAGGTGGATGTTGTAGGTGACGAACAGCACTATACAGTGCCCGAAGAGGCCATAACCCTGCAGAGGCGAGAGAGCATCATCGCCTGGGATACACAGGCCCTTGGCCCCGAGGTGGGGTCCTTTAGCTTGCTCCTCCCACCCCACCCCAGGTCCACAGATGGCAGAGCTGCGGACCTTCTTTGGCTGACTTTCTCAGCCACCCCCAGGCTCAGCTCCTTACCAGCAGTGCCAACATCTGGAGCATGGTGATCTGGGCATTACACAGGTAGGCAAGGAAATAAATGAAGGACGAGACCCCCAGCCAGTATCCGAAGCAGGTGCCTATGGCTGTGCCCATGAGGGTGCCCTCCCGCTGTGGGGTGAAGGCTCTGCTTAGGCTGAGAGAGCTCTGACCTCAGCCTTACCCAGGCCTTTTGTGCAGGGTTGCCCCGGCCTCACCTCCCCCAGCTACCCGACTTCCCCACGGCCTGTGCTCTGCTTACGATGATGGTGTCCGACGTCTTCATCCCGTGCAGGAGGATGGCGACCAGCGTGAAGACCAGCATAAGAGGGCCATAGAGCTCGCCTGCGACTTTCTGTCAGTACAGTAACACGTTCGCTAGAGTCTGCAACCCAGACTTAGCTTGGGGCCCCCCTCCCCCTGCTCTGAAGACAGGCCTTTCCCTCCTCACCTGGGGGAAGTTGACCATCTTGATGGGGATCATGGACTCCAGGAGCCTGGGAGGGCAGAGAAGAGGAGAGGCGAGGAGAGATGAGAGCAGAAGCAGCACTGTGTGTGGTCTGGAGGACAGGTTCTGAATCTGAACTCACGTCTCTGCCGCCAGGAATGGGGCTGGCCCAGGGGATATACCGGATGGGAGGAGGGAGGGGTAAAAACGGAAGGGCAGAATCACTTTGAGGAAGGACAACCCTCTGAAACTGAGGTGAGCGGTAAGCCTGGAGAACTGGATCTGACCTACGAGGCCTGTAAAAGACAGGCAGAGAAGCCCCAGAACTGTACAGCTACTGAGGGGTGAAGGAAGCATCTGCTTCCTGCCTTTCCTCATTACTGCTCCAAGCAGTGAGATTTTTTCTGGAAAAATATACTTGAACTGCTGATAAAAAGTCATACAGAATTAGAAAAAAAAAAAAAAAAGAAAAGAGAATCATTTCTTCCTCTGCCTGTGGCTACTATAACTTGGGTTTTTCTTGTTTTTAGCAATGTTCTTGGACTATTCTTTTTAGTTAAGATATTACTTCCTCTGGTAAGCCTTCCCTTTGTACCCTGAAGTCTTTCTAGGCTCCAGTGTCCCTCCTGGGGAGGGCACTCAATGCCAACCCCCCGATTCACCGATGGGTCAGATGTTATCAGGATAATGCTCCATGCAGAGTAAGAACTCAGTGTACATTTGCTCGCTGGCCCTAGCTTTTGTATTAGCTCTGGTTAAAGGATGAACGAAGAATAAAGCCAGGATTGAGTAATCCTTTGATAATCAAGTTAAGGACTATGCTCTGATATTCAGGCGCAGTCTGTTCTGATGCCGGAGGGGTTGGGATAAAGGCAGCAGGGCTTGCTTTGGAGGAGCTGTTGGTTTTTGGGGAGACGGGCTCAGGAATAAAAATGTTTGAAGAGCCAGGCAGTGGTGGCGCACACCTTTAATCCCAGCACTTGGGAGGAAGAGGTAGGCAGGTTTCTGAGTTCGAGGCCAGCCTGGTCTACAGAGTGAGTTCCAGGATAGCCAGGGCTACACAGAGAAACCCTGTCTTGAAAAACAAAATGAACAAACAAACAAACAAAGAATGTCTGAGGAGCCACCACAGAGAGCGTTGTCTAGGAGACCAGGTGAGAACCAAGGAGGGAGGAGGGAGAATAAAGGGAGTGCTGTTTAAAGGATGGAGGTGGGGAGGGAGGCGGCGTAGGAGGGGTTAGCACACTTGAAGGAGGACCTAGCCAACTGTACCTTTCACCATGTATTCAGCAACACGTTCAGTGGCCAGAGTGATGGGGTTACAAGTAGGGGAGCCCACCAGAGCACAGGGCTCTGAGTGAGTGAAGTCTGGATGAGGGTCTAGATGTGAGGACAGACGTTTCAGAGAAGCCTCCTCACCTGCTTCGGACCTGGGCAGGCTCCACATCAAAGTAGGGTCTCAGGATGTCGATGTTGGCATACAAGCTGAAGGCCCTGGAGGCTTGTCTCTTCCCTGCCTGCCACATCTGAGGGGAAACGGGTATTATGAAACTTTTGGCTCTAGATGGTTACCCAGTTCTCGGCTAGGTTTCTGTGTGGGTCTAAGTGGAAAACCTGTTTCAATTTAGGACTTCTTTCCACTGGCTTACCTGATCGGCGACCTGCCGGCTCAGTTGTCCCTTAAAGCCTTTCATGCCAAGGAACTCCCCATCCTCCTCTTCTGCAGCAGCTGCATCTGCATCTACTTCTTCCTCACGCAGGCGCTGATGCAGCTCACCCATGTCCTCGAAGCTGGAGCCTGAGGTATCGTCCATGTTCTCCATATCAATCACAGCCGAGCCCCCACCCTGTGAAGACAATGGCTCCTAGAGTGAGGGGCCTTTCCATTGCGTCCTTCCGTTCTCCGCTCATCTGACAGTCTGAGGCTTTGCCCTTCCACCGTCGAGGACATGGCTCGGAACTACTACCCACTGTGCTATATACACTCTTCCACTGCTGGCAACTCTTGGTAGAGACACTTTTGTAGTCCAGGAAAACTACTATTTATTTTCAACTCACGTTGTTTTCCTACTCCCCCCCCCCCCAAAGCTCCAAAGAGTTGCAAAACAGCCCATTTGCCTTTCCCAACTCTCAAGCCTATTTTTAGGGAATGCCAGGGAATCCGATCTCTAGCCCACACTATGCCTGATGCAGACCTTCCAACCCGTCTGCAAAGCAAAGCCCCGGGCAGGCGCAGAGCCCCGAGACCCGCTGGAGCCCTAGTTTATCCCTTTCACGCCAGCACAAGCTCTACACACTTTCGCGAGGAAGACTCAAAGTGGGCAGACGGTGTTGCAACGGAGCCCGACTTCCATGCCGCGAGAGAGAAGAGCAACCACACTCCGGACGGCCGCCAGCCCGGAGGTGCTAGCAGCAGCGGCTCTCAATACCTGGATGTTTTCTTCGAAGCCTCCCCATTCCGGGCCAGCACCATTTCGGACGCCGCTGGCCGGCGCCGCCGGGGTCGCCATGTCCCTCGAGGCTTCCCGTCGCGAGGCTCGCGCGCGTGGGAATAGTGTGAGACCTGGGCCCGAGGGAGGGAAAGGTTCAGAGGAGCGACAAGGCGAGGTGGGATCGGCCGGAACGCAAAAGTAAGAAACCCGGATGTTTGGCCTCAATTGACGTCCGGAAGCGAAGGACGTGGACAGAGGCGGGACAAGATCTCGCGACATTCAAGATTGCCGGAGACCGAGGGTTGCTGCGGAGACGGGGGCGGGCCGCTAGCGCGCACGCGCGGACTTGGAACCTCCTCTCGCTGTGAGCGGTCGAAGATGGCGGCGGCGGTGGAGGAAATGCGAACTCGCGTGGTTCTAGAAGAGTATGGGGTTCGCAATGTAAGAGATCGGGGCGCGGGAGGGATGGGGGTGGCACGGGAAAGAGGGGGCCTGGTGTGGAGCTCGGCCTCACCGCCCTTTCTGTTGGCTCTAGGTCCACACCACTGACTTTCCCGGTAACTACTCCGGTTATGATGATAGCTGGGACCAGAACCGCTTCGAGAAGGTGGGTAGGGCTGGAGGTGTCCAGTCGGCCTGAGGGGCCAGACCTCGCCGGTTGGGTTGGCGGGGGGGCGGGGGTGGTGGGGTGTCGCTGTTTTCACGCATGTGCTCCATGGACGGGCCGTCAGACACGGTTCCAGTTCGTGGAACAAGTTGTTTACTCTCGGTGGGTTAATGGATGGACCCCATAAACAAGTTATTCCAGTATAATAAGATAGCGTTGAAGATGGCTTGGATGGGGTAAGGAATCATTGATGCCCTTAATCCAGCCCATTGAAAAGATGTAGTTAAGGATCAGTGAAGGGAGTGACGTTTGAATTAAGCTTTAAACTATGAATAAAAGTTGAGCTGTGAAGACGTAATTGGAGCTTCATTATATACGTTTTTTTGTTGTTGTTTTGTTTTTGGTTTTTTTGAGACAGGGTTTCTCTGTGTAGCCCCGGCTGTCCTGGAACTCACTCTGTAGACCAGGCTGGCCTCAAACTCAGATATCCGCCTCCTCTGCTTCCCAAATGCTGGGATTAAAGGCTTATGCCACCACAGTCCGGCTAGTTTTTTTGGTTTTTTTTGTTTTTGTTTTTGTTTTGTTTTTGTTTTTTTTTTTGTTTTTTTGTTTTTGTCTTTTTTGAAACAGTGTTTCTGTTTAGCCCTGGCTGCCCTCGAACTCCCTCTGTAGACCAGGCTGGACTCAGAGCCATCCACCTGCCTCTGCCTCTCCTGCTCTGGAATTAAAGGCATGAGCCACCACGCCCAGTTTAGAATTTTTTGAGTAGATTGATAAAATTTTGCAATCTTTTTTTAAAAGGTTTATTTATTTATTATGTATTAAGTACACTGTAGCTGTCTTCAGACACCCCAGAAGAGGGCATCAGATCTCATTACGGATGGTTGTGAGCCACCATGTGGTTGCTGAGATTTGAACTCAGAACCTTCGGAAGAGCAGTCAGTGCTCTTAACCGCTGAGCCATCTCTCCAGCCCCAAAATTTTGCAATCTTGATAGCTGAGAGGGAATGAATTCTGGTGACTCTGCCAGCTAGTGTATGGAGGCAGAAATGGGGGCACGGATGAACTCCAGACAGTGGTAATGGAGGAGGGAGTGATAACTAGGTGATGCAGACCATTGCTTTGGTGAGGGCAGTGTGTGTGTGAAAGGACTTTGTGGCTTGAAGTCCTTAAAACTTTTTCTTGGTATGTGTGTTTGCCTGCATGTGTATTTGTGCACCACTGTGTGTTAGTGATCCCAGCAGTGTGAGGAGAGTGTTAGGTTGCACTTGGGGCTGGGAACACAACCCGGTTCTTCTGCAAGAGCAGTAGGTGCTTTTTTTTTTTTTGGTTTTTCGAGACAGGGTTTCTCTGTGTAGCCCTGGCTGTCCTGGAACTCACTCTGTAGACCAGGCTGGCCTCGAACTCAGAAATCCGCCTGCTTCTGCCTCCCGAGTGCTGGGATTAAAGGCGTGCGCCTCCACGCCCGGCCGCAGTAGGTGCTCTTAATACCAGAGCCATTTCTCCAGCTGCACTGGGGTACTGTATTGCTAGCTGTGTCATTTGCTAAGCAGGAGAGCAAGATGATGGTACATTCAACGGCCTGCTTGTCAAGTCTACAGGCCATGGATGATGGTTGAAGTGGGACCACAGTTAGGGGCTGCTGTATGCTTGCTTGAGCCAGGAACATGATGGAGGTCACCTTGGGATTAGATCCTAGGAGAAAGTTACTGGGTGGGTGGAAGAGAGAATTTAGAAGGATTATCAGATAAGGAAATAAAGACAACAGAAATACAAGTATCAAATGGTCTAAATAGTGTGTGAAGTTCTGCTTTCTGTACAGTAGCTTCTCTGGGTGGTTTGTGAAGGATCTGGGAAGCAAGGATTAGTGGCACACACCATTAATCCCAGTACTCAGGAGGCAGAGGTAGGTGGATCTTTTAAGTTCGGAGGCCAGCCTGGTCTACAGAGTGATTTCCAGGACAGCCAGGACTACATGGAGAAACCTCGCCTAGGATAAACCTAAAAAACAAGAAACAAACAGCCCCACCCCCAAGTACTGGATGGGAGACAAAATGTCTACTGATTGTCTTGACTTAAGGTGACGGGTGGAGTACATTGAGGGATGAGCCAGGGTGGGCTCGAGGCATGAGGGTGGAGAGACAAGCTTCCCACTGTCTTGTTTTTGCCATCACTCTAGAATTTCCGTGTGGACGTGGTACATCTGGATGAAAGCACACTGGAGTTCGACATGGTGGGGATCGACGCTGCCATTGCCAATGCTTTCCGGAGAATTCTGTTAGCGGAGGTATTAGAAAGTGTGGGCTGGAGGGTGAATCTCAAAGCCATCCCTCCCGGGTCACACCTGTAACCTGAACTCTTTGGAGGCAGACTGGGCTACATAGTAAACATATCAAAAATCTGAAGGACAAAATTAAAAACAGCTGCCTCTTACATTTCCGGGAAGGGGGGATGGGTGAGGTCAGTCGCATGATTTTGCTTCCTTGGGCAGGTGCCAACAATGGCTGTGGAAAAGGTTTTGGTGTATAACAACACATCCATTGTCCAGGATGAGATCCTTGCTCACCGCCTGGGGCTCATCCCCATTCTTGCTGATCCTCGCCTCTTTGAATATCGGAACCAAGGTGAGGCTGCGAGGTTAAGATTATGAGTTAAGCAGAACTGACCTGGAATGTATCATGGGCTCAGACCCCAGGATTTTGTACACCTGCCTTCACCTGGGAGAATAGCTGTCCCCACCTTTAGTCTGTCAATATGTACCACCTTTGAGCAGTGCCCACAGCACCCAGAGGCTCTCTTTCCACTGTTACGTGCTTTTTGGGGATTGAACTCAGGACTCTAGATGAGACCCTCACTCACACACCCTCACTCTGTGAGCTTTCTTGTCAGCCCATTATTAGAGCTAGGAGGGCCAGGTGTGGTGGTGTACATCTTTACTCTCAGCACTGGCAGAAGCAGGCAGATGTCCCATGAGTTCAAGGCCAGCCTGGTCTGCCTAGCAAATTCCAAGACAGCCAGGGCTTGTGGATCCCTGTCTCAAAACCAGACCAACCCCGCTGCTTCCTCACTTGTACAGGAGAGGAAGAAGGAACAGAGATAGACACGCTGCAGTTCCGGCTGCAGGTCAGGTGTACCAGGAACCCCAATGCTGCTAAGGATTCCTCGGACCCCAATGAACTCTATGTGAACCACAAAGGTGAGATGGTGAGAGGGCCAAGAGGCCGAAGAGGCAAATTGTAGAATCTGAGATTTCTGACATATTTCCCTCCAGTATATACCAGGCACATGACATGGGTCCCCTTGGGAAACCAGGCTGATGTCTTCCCGGAGGGCACAATTCGCCCAGTGCACGACGACATCCTCATTGCTCAGCTTCGGCCTGGCCAGGAAATTGACTTGGTCATGCACTGCGTCAAGGGCATTGGTGAGAGCAGCGGGTGCCCTGCGGGTGGGCCAGTCTGCCTGGAGTGGTGCAGAGAACCAGCTCAACTGGGATGTTACAGGCCGAAAGCCAACGTGCTTGTGTCGTCCCAGGCAAAGACCATGCCAAGTTCTCACCAGTGGCCACAGCCAGCTACAGACTCCTGCCGGACATCACCCTGCTTGAACCTGTGGAGGGGGAAGCAGCTGAGGAGCTGAGGCAGTGCTTCTCACCCGGTGTGATTGAGGTGCAGGAAGTGCAAGGTGTGGTTTGGGTGCCCTGTGTGACTAAGGCCTGAGGCTGTTTCCTTTGAAAGTAGCAGACAAGGAAAGCACAATCTCTGATTGTTTTCCTTAGGTAAAAAGGTGGCCAGGGTTGCCAATGCTCGGCTGGACACCTTCAGCAGGGAAATCTTCCGGCACGAGCAGCTCAGGAAGGCTGTGCGGCTTGGCCGTGTTCGGGACCATTACATCTGTGAGTGACAGTGGTACTTTTKGGATAGAATTTAGAAATGGCCTGTATTAGAGGTAAATCCTGCTGGGACTGAGTGCTTTCTTTGGTCTCTAGTTTCTGTGGAGTCGACAGGAGTTTTGCCACCAGAGGTGTTGGTGAGTGAAGCCATCAAGATCCTGATGGGGAAGTGCCGGCGGTTCCTGGATGAACTAGATGCAGTTGAGATGGACTGAAGCTTCCACAGCACTCCTGGGAGGGCATGGCTGTTCCACAGACTGCATTGCTGTGCCCAGTGGTCTGATTCCAGTCTCATTTCCAGCGAATACATTTTATTGAATGTGCCACAGGTTAAGATGCCTTTGTAAGGCTTTTGTTGTAAATAAATTGATCTTTTTTTTTTTCCAGGCTTTCTTTTGTTTGTCTAATAATGAGCCTGGCCTCAGCAGGTTGGCATTACCAAGGACCAAGGGTTTACTAAAGCTGTTAGAGAAAGTCCAAATGACAAAGGCTTTGGCTAAGGGGAAGACACAGGAAGCCATAGCTACTGCTCACTGTCACCCACCTATCTCTTCGGCTGTCATTAGTCTCAGCCATGTCACCACTGTCAGTGCCAGAGAAGACAGTCTCTTATGGACAGATGGAGGTGTGTGCCTTTCTGTCCAGTACTCCTAACTTGGAGTTAGTTAGGGGTACTGCCTGGAGGAGTCACTGGTTTGAAGAAGGAAAATAGGGCCCTTCTGTATGAAACAGACTTTTACTGACATGCAGATGTACTTTAGAGTTAGCATTTCTACAAAAGGTTCTATAAACAATAGAAAATTTCTAGCATGAGGTCATAGGATGTTAAAAATATTACAACATAATAAATACAACTACATCCTCCGTAGCCCTAAGCAGACAGGAGTAGGCAGCTATCAAGTTTGGAGGGAAATACTGAGATCACCTTTACAATCTGTAGACCCCAAGCACCACGCAGGAGGACGGCCTTGAGCAGCTGTGGAGCAGTGACCTCCATTGTAGGTGCTACTTCCCGGCTGACTCTCCCAACTTTACCACGCATGACTGTCTCACACTAGGTCAAAGTTGGGGCTGGGTGGACAGTGGGCCTGTCAGCACAGACACCCAGGTCACATCTGTCTGTCACAATGGGCAGGGTTAGCCTCATACCCATCTTGCTCGGCTTGCTTCGTGCCCTCACCAGGGACCTTAAGGACTCGAAAGTGTTGGCTCTGACTGGAACACCTTTTTAAAAAAATCTTAGAAATGACCCTTAAGAATCTTAAATGACCATTGAGCTTTTCAAAGGCACAGGGCCAGCTAGTCCCAGGGGGACAGTGGCTGCTTTGCTAGCTTGTCAGAAGCCCACTGGGTTCCTTTTGTATGGTTGGTGTCATGGGACATGGGGGAAACCCTTGAGGGTCAATCATAGAAAGGCAAGATGGCCACTTTAAGAAACGTTTAAGAGTGTTACACTGAATTCTGCCCAGCTCTTGTCCCCTGGACAGTAAGCGCAGACTTTAGCAGGCTGTACTATGGGTCCCACCAAGTAGCCAGATTCTTGCTTTAGATTAAGATGAAAAAACTGGCCGTATATGGGTCAGCATGTAGCACCTAGGCCAGACATGCCCCTGGAAGCGGAGAAGGATCCCTGTTAGCCCAGCAGCATAGGGCTCAAGGGGGACCCTGTAGTCCAAAAGAAACTGGCTGAGTCCTTGCACACAGTTTGGGCACAGCACCCCAGTCCTTCCTGTCTGCGCTGGTGCAGTTGCTTTGGGGAAAGGCCATTGTGCTCTAGCTTTTCTTAGAAAAGCCCAAATTGCAGGTTGACTGCACCTCCCGGGCCAGCTCTCTGCAATGGGGTAGGTCCCGACAGCCTTTACTTTAGAAGGGTGACTCGGGCCC
Organism: Apodemus speciosus; assembly: GCA_002335545.1. Taxonomy (NCBI): domain Eukaryota; kingdom Metazoa; phylum Chordata; class Mammalia; order Rodentia; family Muridae; genus Apodemus; species Apodemus speciosus. The sequence goes on along the minus strand of BDUI01000490.1, from coordinate 147,672 downwards.
TTGCGTAGGACCCCCTCTGCTCCAGCTTGACCTGGATCTGAGCTTCTCCAGGCTGACTCGGTGGAAAGTGAGGCGGCAGTGCGAAGAGGGCCTAGAGATTAGCTACACGGGGGAAGAAGAGATGACAACCGAGGCCGGAGAAGGATGCCCAAAAGCTTGATTCAGGGTTCAAAGATGGTGGCCAGTCCACCCTCCTCACTGTCCAGCACTTCTGTCTCCAGCATTGGTTTGGGTTTTTTGAAAAGCCAGGGAAGGTTCTTAATGTGAACTTCTTTTCGGAACTGTTCTCCCAGGGGTTTCTGCAGAAAACAAAAAAGAAAACTGATGGTGACACAGACACAGACACAGACACACACACACACACACACACACACACGTCAGAACAGTCAGTGACTAGTTCATTTTGAGTTTACCTACAACAGGCATAGACAACAAGCAATGGTGGGACCGTGCGCCCTTATGGGGAAGCATGACTAACCCCAATGCAGCCAGCTATGAGACGTTTGAAGTGGTCCTTCCGGCGTTTATCAGCTGCTTTTTGAAGGGAGGGGTTTAAAAGCTTGCAGTCAAATTGGTCCAGAGACTCCTTGTTGATTTCAGGGATCTGCTCCATCACGGCTCTTATCTCTAGGTACCTGGGGCGCTGGTTAAATGGGGATAAACTCACTGATGTAGGTTTGGCTTGTCACCTTCCCCATCCCACACCACACCCACTTCCTAGGGGAGCACAGGAGTGTTGCAGTGTGGCGGATGCCACGGCTCAAGATCCTGGGAGCAAGGTAAGGTGAAATGGCCAGGCTGCCAGCCCCCACTTACCAGCGCCTCATATATCTGGAAGGCCAAGTGGACCAGGGAAGCCATACACCCGTCGTGCTGCCCATGCATCTGGAGCCCTTTCAGCACGCTGGTGAAAAGCCACGTGACAGCATCTGCGAGCAGGGTCCCAGACATCACCTGGGAAGACAGCGGCGCTCAGGAGCCATGGGAACCCGGAAGGGCCCACCCCGCAGTCTTCACAGGGACTCACTCCATGAGCCTGGCTAACTTCAACCTTCAGAGAGGAGAGCCCCGCCATGTTTTCACATCTTAGTCTCTGCTATCCCAAAGGCGAAGGCGGTGGAGCCTGACTCAGCAGGGGGAAGCCTGTACCGGTTATACCTGCCCCTGGTTCTGACCTGTCTCGGCCATGCTTTACTCGACATGGGCTGAAACCCTGAGGCCCCCTTAGTTCAGCTAGTCTGTTAGCTGAACAGCGTCCATCACAGTAGTACAACTGTAACTGACAGGATCGACATCTGTGATGCCAGCTACTAAGACGACTGAGGTGGGCTGACAAGGTCAAGGCTTGCCTGAGGAGGAGGAGGTAGTTCAGGGCTAGCTTGGGAAACTTTCAGACCCTTTGCTCAAAATAAAAAGGGCAAGGGACTTGGGCCTGTCGCTCAGGAGTGAGTGCTGGCCTAGCATGCTTGCCGCCTGAGGTCCACCCTCCAACCCCTAAAGAAAGGAGAGTAAGCGCACCTGTGTGAGGAGGGGCCAGCAGAGCTGTGTGGTCGCCCTCTGGCAAGACAGGGTGTCCTTCCAGGTCAGAGAATTAAATGCAGTGATTAATAGTGCTGTGCAAACATCCTGAACAGGAAAGAAGAAAGAAAACGACGGGAATAAATACGTCATCTCTGACTGCACTATACACCAATTCAGGTCTGTAGTTCCAGCAATCAGCCAGGGCTATACAGCGAGTTCCAGGCCAGACAGGGTGAGATTTTGTTTCTTTTAAAAAAGGGATGGGGGTGTCTGAAGAGAGCAATGATGGTGGACTCATATGTATAAAATAAATAAATTAAAAAAGGGGAGAGGGGGGAAGGTTGGAGTGGGGAGAGAAATAGCTGTATGTGGGACAGACAAAAGCTCAGGCCTACAGAGGCCAAATACCATTAATCTGCAGCAGTGTACGTGTGCATGTACGGAGAGGGTCTGCCCAGAGCGAGGAAGGTGGGAGCTGGTGAGGAGAGGCACCCACCTCATGCTTCATCAGGCACTTGCCCAGGTCTGTGAGCTCCACCACAGAGGACGGGGCTGCTTCAGTGGCCATCATCTCTTCATCTGTGAACAAGGCACAACACTAAGCACCATTCTTCTTCAGCACAGAGAAATACCTGCGCTGAAGGTCCTAGCCAGCTGGGACTGAGTGGGACTGCACAGCCCTCTCCCCACGAGGGCTGCAGGCGCTTGGGAGTGACACACCCATATGGATATGGGTGATGTCCGGAGCATTGCAGGAGCCCCTGGGGGCTGAGTGACTGAGGACACTAGGGCACGTCACATGTGAGTGTTCATGCTGCCAGGCATGCTCTGTCACCAGAGGACAGAAGGAGGAGCACGGTCCCTCCCTATGACAGCCTACAGCGAAGGGGACAGGCAAGGAATAAACACTGCAGGGAGCTGAACTAAAAGCATCGCAGAAGAGGTGGCCAATGCTTGGGGACGTGTGTTTGGCAGAGTGGGCATGAAGACCTCTTGGAGGAGGTAACACTGGAGTAGAGGTCACAGCAAGGAGGGCAGTACAAGACAGCAGATGGATGGATGGATGGATGGATGGATGGATGGATGGATGGATGGATGGATGGATGCATCTTTCTCTGAGGGCCGAGCCACGGCTCACTCACCGTCCCCATCCACAGTGGGAGCCGCAGTATGGTCGGCAGTCTTCTTTGACACACAGCAAGCCACTAGGAGAGAGCACAGTTACTAGGCTAGGAGAAGGCTCTTGCTCTCCACTCAGCAACAGAGCCGCTCACCAACCCACCTCAGGCCACTGCTGGCCAGATGAAGGCTGGTGGGAAGATCCTGTTCACAGAATAAAGTCAGCTTCACAATAGGAGGTGGGATTCTGAGGACCCCAGCCACACTGTGGGCCCCTGCTCCAGTCAGTTAGCTAGGGGGACATTACAGACTCCTCTAAGGATAAACGACCAGGGAAGGGCATYGATACATCCCCAACTACTTTGGACTGACAATAAACGACTAGTGTTGAATTTGTCAACATTTCTGAACACAGCAAAGGATGTCCATGTCTAAGAATCAAATTTTTTCCTATCTTTATCAAGCTAGAAAGTTGTTGCCAACGTTAGTTCGAGTTCTCACTTGGATCCCTTTCGTATTTGGCACACGCAGCTCAGTTCGGACTGACTTACTGATTAGGTCCATGACTTCTCGGGTTAGCATCCTCACCAGCTGTTCCTCCAGCATTTCCTGAGACTCGGGGTTGTCCTCTGCAATCTCGTCTTCTCCACTGCAGAACCGAGAACCAAGGGACACATTCCATGGGAGGGCAAAGGCACCGAGGACAAGGAGAGTGGCGACCCGCACCTGCCCCCCAACCCCCCAATGCCATTTCTATGCTGTCTCTTCCGAGGTCTGAGTTCTGAAGATGTTATCAGGGATCAACAGCAGTCCACTGAAGCACACTGTCTGTGTGACGCTGCTTGGCTGGAATAATGGAGGGCTCAGAAACAACTCCCAGAACAGGGAAGGGGAAGGTCCCCAGAGCAAGGCTGAGCTTCCTGTCAGACCATTCATGGCAACAGCCTGTCCAGACACACTGCCTCTCATCTAAGCTGGGAAGGGTTAGAAATCACTGCCATTCTAGCCCTAGGATAGCTGGGACCCTGCCTGCCCCCTCTTCCGTTCCCGACCTGAAGCTGCCTGTTGGCTCACCCACTGAGGACATCCCTTACCACAGCACGCTCCTCTGGTTGATGGCATGCCACTTCTGGGAAAGCCTCTGGAGAGACAAGACAAGTATTAGAGTGGAGAGTGACAGGCTGAGGATGAGGTGCTAAGGCCTGCTCCCCATTCCTTAGTGCTGGGGTTAGGGGTGTAAGCGCCTACACATAGCTATTCATGTTACACAGAAAGAAACTCCTTATGCCAACCTAAAGACATTTTCTGAACTGCAAACTAAATTGTACCAAAGCCCAAATATGAAAATGGAATTTAAGCCGGGCAGTGGTGGCACACACCTTTAATCCCAGCACTTGGGAGGCAGAGGCAGGCGGATTTCTGAGTTCGAGGCCAGCCTGGTCTACAGAGTGAATTCCAGGACAGTCAGGGCTATACAGAAAACCAACCCACCCCCTACCTCCACCCCCCAAAAAAGGGAATCTAAAATAGGAACTTAATTAATGTTGGCACTAACTTTTGATTTGGTCAAAACAGGAAAAAGAGTTGAATTGTTGGAAACAGACATCAATTTTCTATGCTCAGAGGTGTTGACAAAGTCAGTATTTGGTAATTTATTGCCAATCCAAGGGAGTCAGGTATGTGTCAGTAACCTTCCTATAATATCTCTCTAGCCTTGGCAGACCAAATACAGAAAAGATCCGGTTTCTCTAATCTTACTCTGCTGATTGACAAGGGCAGCATTGTCAGCCATCTCTGCTAAAACAGATCAACAGCACTGAGAAGATCTGGGTTTCTCTGTCGAGCTGTCCACCGCTTCATCCCAGAGCCATGAGCAGACCCAGGGAAAGCAGTCCCTTGATCATCTGTCCTCCCAGGAGGAGGACGGAAGCAGGATCTGCACATGCAGGCAGCCAGGCAGCCAAGCTGCCCAGTTCTTATGGGGCTGTCGGAGCATAGAGCACATCTGTTGGACCGGCTCCTCAGCCACAGGCCAGGGCTGGGAGAGAACTTTCAGGAGCCTCTTAGAAGACTCCAGAGCAAGCATACACCTTTGTGTGTGCATTTGGTGTGTGGGTGTTTTGTGTGGAGCGTGTGCACATGTATGTTGTGTCTTCCTTTATCGGTCTTCACCATATTTTTTAAATCTCCCTGTACCCGGAGCTTATCAATTAGCACAAGTCTGTTGGGCCAAAGAGCTCCAGTGCTGAAGCCAGAGGCTCAGCACCACAGCCGGCTTCCATGTGTCTTCTGGAGGCCCACAATCATGTCATTATGCCCGTGAGCACCGAGCCATCTCCCCAGCCAGGACCATGTGTTTAAGAGTGAGTTCTCTTTGCCCCCTTCCCTCACCCACTTACCATGTGGAGGTAGGTGAAGAGAGGTCCAAGGATGGGGGATATCAGGCTTTCATAGTGTTCTGGGGGACAGAAGAGCACGAGGGGCTTCACGAAGACGCGTGCTACCGTGGGTTAAGGAGTCTGAGCACATGAGCGGTTGTTCTCTCTCTAGCCAACAGGCTGCACCACTGGGCAGTGCACGCCAGGGCTTTCACGATGCCAAGGATGTCCTGTGTTAACAGGAACCCTCTCACGCTTGTCCTAGGCCCCCAGCTGCACAAACACTCAACTCTTTTGTGCTTCAGCTTAACTGTCTTTGCTGTGAGCTGTCCACCCAGGCCTGGGCTGCCAAGGAGGAGGAGACAAAGACATCCTACACAAAAGGCTCTGAAAGTCGATGACATCTTGAATGTTCTTTTCAAAAGAAAGTATACAGCTGGTTGTACCAGCCTTCATCTGTAGCTCCAATTCCTCAGGAGGTTGAGGAAGACTGTCACCTGAGCCCAGGATTTCCAGGTCAGCCTGGAGAACAGTGAGATTGTTACTCAAAACAAAAACAAAATAAACCCAGGTGCAGTAGCATCTCAGCAGGCAGAGGTCACAGAGAGATTCTGTCTCAAAACCCCAAAATAAATAAATACAGAACCCRGCTGGTGGTGCATGTCCAGAATACAGCATTTAGGAAGTTATGGCAGGAGGGAGCTAGCCTAGACTATATATYGAGAGTCCCCTGGCAAACCCAACCAACCAAAAAGAAGCACTAAACAAACTGTAGAAAAGGAAATTAACTTTTTTATATTTCTAAGAATTAAGAAGACAATAATTTACCTCCAGAGAGCACCTCTGAGGGCTCCCGTGCTGCCTTCCTGTCTTCCCTCTCTTACGCTTTCTGTCTGGAGAGGACCCTGCTGCACTGACACTCRTCGGCCCACCAGTTAGGCCTCCCTCCCTCTCACCCATCTCCCGTTTTCTGGCCTTCAGGGTAACTCAGAGCCATTTCAAGGATATGAAGCATAGATCTGAGCCGGAAGTCAGGAATATTGTTCAAGTTGACGAAAGCAGAACCGAGGAGCTGGGTAGCAAGGTCCTCCACAGTGTAGAAATCCTGCTGCATGACAGGGCCTGCCTTCCCTAGGATATGATAACTGTAAGGCAAAGTCACTGGTGTTAATACTCGGTGAGGCTGCAGCTCAGCGCGGTGTGCGCGTGCTCAGTATCTATCGCTAAGCCCCATAGCCAGAACAGAAGCCTGCCTGGCTGCCACCCACTGTCCCATGAGAGAGGGATGACAAGCACAAAGGTCAGAGCAGATGCCATCCCCCTCTCTAACTCCTGGGCCTCATGGTTATGCACTAGCACTGACACAGTGGGCACAAACTTCAGGTCACAGCCAGGACTGCGGTGCACACGATATCACGGTGTGACACAGGAGAGCAGGTTACTCCCTTAGAGTGAACACCAACTTCCCTTCCAAGGTTCCGCCCGCCTCACCTAGAGTGAACTCTAGACACGAGAGTTCTCTGCGCTGGCCTCCCTACAAAGTGAGAGCTCTAGCAAGGGAGCATGGCGCGCAAGCGGGGGCCTTTACCAGTTTTCATAGAGGATGCCGAAGAACCGCTGCATCCTTTCCAAAATGGTTCTATAGACTGGGTGGTCGTTGAATTCCAAGAGAGGCTGAGGTAATCCTACAAACAAAGAAGGGGTTGGGAACGCACTGTCTCAAAGAGCCAACACCCCTGAGCAGGCAGCTATGACTGTGAGCATGTGTACTATATTACAAAGCAGGTGGCCATATTCTCTTGTCGTAGAGTACCAAGACCATTGTGAAGGTGATAGACCTTCCTCTTCCTCCCATCTGCAGCTGGGAATGAGACCTGGGTCAGGCACATGCCAGTTAAGCATATCCAAACCAGCATACGCCCCCCATCGGACACAGGCAGCTTTCACTGGTCCTTCAAGAAGGAATTTCCCAGACCTCCAAACTGGCACTCTCCCAAGGACCTGCCTCTTTCCTTCATAGCACATTCCAGATTTAAGACTGTTTTGCCATTTCTGTCTTTATCAAAGGTGAAAATGAGTGATTCTATCAGGGTAAAAACTGAGAAACACAGTTCTCCCATCTACCACTATTTGCACACCAAACTAAAGGAGACATTACTCCTGCTGGGAAGACTCACAGGACAGACCCGAGGTGCTCCACGAGTGCATTTCCTGACCCTGCTCGGGAGCTTAGGATGAGCCTGACAGGGACATAAAGCCATCTTACCTAATATTGCCGTTTTTTCAGATTCAACTATATCCAGAGCCTTGGTGAAAGGCTCTGCCATTTTGGTTAGCATTTCCGGTGTATATAAAGTATTGTGAGTTCTGAAAGAAATAAGAATGTTATGTAAATATAAAATCTGGCTAGTATTTCAAATAGATTTCCCAGTAACACTACTCCCAAGAGAGGCAACAAAAAGAAAGAAAATAAGAATTGATGATTACCCAGAGAAAATTGAAGTGTTAACTACATTGTACATGTTCCTCATGGCCTAATAACACACACCAAATCCTGAGACTGAAGGACAGCCACAACAATGTGACTCTAAAGCAAACTCCTTTTAGACCTGAGTTGATGCAGAACACTCACCGTTTTCTGACTACTGGTGGTACCCAACTGTCTCAGTCTGGGTTTTACTGCTGTGAACAGACATCATGACCAAGGCAACTCTTACAATGGGAAACAATTAACTGGGACTGGCTTACAGGTTCAGACTTTTAGCCCATTATCACCATGGCAGGAAGCACTGCAGCACCCAGCAGTCCGTGCAAGGAGCAGACTGTCTCTTCCTCACTGGGTGGAGCCTCAAAGCCTACCCGCACAGTGATACACTTCCTCCAGCATGGCCACACCCAACAGTACCACTCCTTATGGGCCAAGCATTTTTGAATCCTCTCACCAATGATGTGTGGCACTGTGGTATGTTATYTGTCACCTGTTTATGGAGCACAGAGCTGGCAATTGGCACTACAGCTTCCAAGAGGAACAAGGTCCAAATATGTTCTCCATCAAAATGCCGCGTGTTGCTGAGGGACAAGACTAGGAACAGGCCCTGCCTGGCTCCTGCTCACACTAACTACTTCACTGTACTGTCAGCAGCCACCTCCATCCTTGCTTTTCTGGAGTACTGGGACCAGAACCAGGATCTGATGAACTGTAAAAAACCAACCACTCTAGAATGGAGCTTCACCCTAGATTTACCAACTCTAAAATAGTCACTTATTTAATTATTACGTGTGCATGGAGACTACATGAGTTTGTGTGGTCTAGTAGGTCAGAATAAGAATCAGGTCCCCTGGACCTGGAGCTGCCTAACAGGGTGCAATGACCCAAACTCTAGTCCTTTGACCCATCTAGGCTTTCTGGTGACTTTAAAAAAAAAAAAAAAGAAAAAGGAAAAAGTTTGATTATGATTATGTAGCCCTGCTGGTCTGGGTCCTGCTATACAAATTTAGCAGGTTTTGATCTCATATATTTCCCATTTGGAATTAAAAGTGTGAGTCACTTTAGATGACTCACTTTTTGAGATAGGATCTTGTTAACTTGCCCAAGCTGGCCTTGAACTCAATCTATAGCCAATAGTGACCTTGGCTTTTCCATTAAAAGCCAAGGATCAAGCCTGGACTCCTAGGCTTCTTCCCAAAGCTTCATTTTAGAACATTTGCAATATACAGAAAATGCCAGGCATTGACAGACACAGAAAGACAGGCACCAAAGAATGATGTGCTGGCCATCAGACCAACCATGGAAGTGCACATCACAGTGCATGCAGGTACACTGAAGCCATAGTGGATACAGTTCAACAGACTTGCTGCACTGACAGTCGTAGAACACTCTAGCCCACAACTGTGTACTGCATGGGATCCATGGGAAGCAGTGATTGTTACTTCATGGATTATTGGAGTTTAAAATCAAGTCAGAGCCAGGCATGGTGGTGCACACCTTTAATCCTAACACCCAGGAGGCGGAGGCAGGAGGACAGGGTAAGCTGGAGGCCAGCCTGGTCTCACATAGTGAATTTCAGGACAGCCAGGGCTATGCAGAGACATCCCTTCTCAAAAAGACAAATCAAATAAAACGCTGCCCTTGGACTTTGTTAGTTCTCCTGTTCCACCCTCCCAAGTGTTAGTAAAGGTGCKTGCCACTAAAACTGGTTCGATCTGAGTTCAATCCCTGGGATCTGTAGGGTGGAAGAAGAAAACCAACTTCTTATAAGTTGTCCTCTGACCTCGATGGCATGCAAGTGAACAAATGTTGAAAGCAACACCAAAGGCCTAAAGAGACTGCTCCGCAGCTAGGAGCACGGCTGCTCCTAGAGAGGACAAGATTTTGATTCCCAGTACCTACATGGTCATTAGTATCTCCTGTAACCAGCTCCAGGGGATGGTACCTTCTCTGGCCTCTRTGGGTGGTCCACAGACAGACCAGCCCAGAGCCAGATGTGTTGTACAGGCTGGTCTTAAATTCTTGTCCTCCTGTTCCCTTTACACGAGATGAACTCAGTGTAAAACACCATACCTACAATATGTGTGTTGTTTTAAACTGAGCATAAACATTCAAAACACTTTAAAGGTTATTAACATTTACTTAGTCTGGCAGCATACCAAGAACGTGATAGTAAGGTCAGGTCGATCATTACGGAAGATGACTGATGGGGCAAATGTTCAGTGTGCAAAGGACTCAACAGGGCATACTTTGTGACATTATTTAAAACAAAAACAAAATCACAAAAGATAGGGTTTCACTATGTGTTTCTGGCTGACCTGGAACTCACTCTGTAGACCAGGCTGGCCTCAAACTTCACCTGTCTCAGCCTTCTGGGTGCTGAGATTAAAGGGGTGTACTACTACGACTCAAAAAACATGACACCTAAAATCTGAGTATTGCATTTCACCACATGGGTCTTGGTTACTGAACTCAGGACACTGAGTGGCTGGTAACTGTCTGGATGGAAAAGGTCTGTAAAAGCCAGGAAGCTCCTGAGAAGGGCCACGAGGCACCACCCCAAGCTTCTCTAACAGGTCCTGAAGGAGAGGACACTCTTGGGCAGAAGCTGCTGTAGATGGTTTGGGAAACTCCAGGGATGCACGCTCCGCAGCCGGTTTGGTGACCAGGCTGTCTTTGAGACACCCATGCTCCCAACTAACCCGATAACCTCCCCGGCTCACAGAGCAGACTCGCCACTGCCTGTTACTAGTGCCCTGTGTAGAAAACAGCCAGCTGACCGTGTTTCTCCAGGAAAAAGTAATCTGACAGGAAATGCTAAGTTTATTAAGGCCAACCTGACTGCTTAACAAGATTCTCAGAAAAATAAAAACCAAACTGCATTTGGCTCAATTTGCAGTATTTTGCTTTCTGAATCAAAATTCTCTCAGAAGTCTGGGATGATGTTAATACTATAAAATAATGTCTGATATAATTACTCGAATGAATTTAAACTTGACTCTGAGCAAATTGGCTATAATTACTTTCCCCCCCTTTCTTTCTCTCTCTCTCCTTTTAAAGACAAGGTCTTGGAGCTGGATTGCTCAGTGGTTAACAACACTGGCTGCTCTTCCAGAGTTCCTGGGTCCAATACCCAGCACCCACACGGCAGCGCACAACTGTTTGTGACTCCAGTTCCAGAGGATCTGACAACTTCCCACAGACATACATGCAGTCAAAACACCTACGCAAATGAAATAAAAATAAGTAAATCTCAAAAAAAAAAAAAAAAAAAAAAAAAAAAGGCTGGCTGTGACCCCACAGATATCAGCCTG
>BDUI01000490.1:85046-96943 GCA_002335545.1 Apodemus speciosus | reverse complement strand
AAACTATTACAAAAACATATCTTCCGATTGGGTTTCCATTACTGTGAAGACACACCATGTCCAAGGTAACTCTTATAAAGGACAACATTTAATTGGGGCTGGCTGACAGCTTCAGAGGTTYAAATCATTATCTTCGTGGTGGGAAGCATGGTAGCAGGCAGGCAGACATGGTGCAGGAGAAGGACCGAGAGTTCTACATTTTGATTTGTGGGCCTCCTGGAAGAGACTGACTGTTCAGCATTGGGCGGAGCTTGAGCACTAGGAGCTCTCAAAGCCTGTCTTCAGGGTGCTACATTTCCTCCAATAAGGCCACACCTATTCCAGCAAGGCCACACCTCCTAATAGTGCTGCTCCCTGTGGGCCAAACATTCGCACACAGGAGTCTGTGGAAGTCAAACCTATTCAAACCACCACAAACCACCACACATATGCAATGAGTACTTTGTAAGGTTTTTCAAATATCCTTCAAAACAGTAACTTGCTTGAGAAGCTGTAAAGACATACAAACTACTACAAAGTATTTTTCTGTGGCTTGTGTATGAGTGTATTTATTGTACACTAGTGTTTTTGTTTGGTTGGTTTTTTTCCTTTGAGGCTTTTTCCTAATGCAGAAAAAGTTTGTAAGAGAAAAGTCAGATAAACAATAATTCTCTCTCTTTTTTTTAAATTATTGGCCTCTTTTCTTTGATTATTGTTACAATATATATGTTACATATATACATGCGTGTTTTCACATATACTCAGTCTGCACACGTTTTGTTTCTCATATACAACCTAGGATACCTGGCCAGGAGTAGCACCACCCTCAGTGAACTGTGCCTTCCCACAGCAACCATTCATTTAAAAAATGCCTCACAGACTTGCCTATAGGCCAGGTAGATAATGGCATTTTCCTCTTTGATGTTTTCTCTTCCCAGATGACCCTAGCTTGTGTCAAGTTGACAAAAGACAATCGCATGATTTAAATAGATCTATGATGACATATTCCCCTGAAGAAGGTAGCCCATCTCCCCAGATGGATCACCAAATTCTAGGCACTTGTCTTTGTAATTTGAATGATAGTATATTTAGAGTGATTGGCTTATATTACCCAAACACTATTGACTGAAATTGAAGTCCATAGTCAATCAGTCAATTTGTAGTGTGAGTTGCTGTCATAAGAAAGATCTGGTCTGATGGGTGCCATGGTCTCTGTAAGTTGTAGTTGTTTGAAGATAGACTCTGAAGTAAAAAACTGTTCAGTGTGTATAAATAGGAAAGGGAGAAGCAAACAGAGAAAGCCTTTCAGAAGGCTAGGCATGTCTCTCCTTTTTTTGAGAGGTTCTTGTCACAAAGGTGTGTGTGTGTGTGTGTGTGTGTGTGTGTGTGTGTGTGTGTACACACATATATATGTTCAGCATCTGCCTGCTTTTTAAAACTTAGTATAATGGTAACATTGCATGAAAAGGCTTTGCTAGGATTCGTTCTTTTCCTTGTTTCTATTGCTTTTCTACCTATGCATTGTTAGCTTCACGTGTGTAATTATTACGTCTCTATTAAGCCACTTGCTACTTGCTTATGGATATTCTTGTTCATTATGGAAGGGAGAACATGAGGTTAACAGCTACAAGGGTGTATCCACTTATTGCCTGCATGTGTGATCCTTATACTTAGGTACCGGGAAGCTAGTGTTGAAGTGATGGAGATAATGTCTCATTTTGCTGTGATTGAACGTGCCAGCATCGATGAGGCTTATATAGATTTGACCAGTGCTGTACAAGAAAGACTTCAAAAGTCACAAGGTCAGCCTATCTCAGCAGACTTGTTGCCAAGCACTTACATCGAAGGGTTGCCCCGAGGCCCTCCAGTAGAAGAGACTGTTCAGAAAGGTACTTGTATAGCATCACATTACTTCTGTTTCCTGCTTTTGGAACCTGCTTTTTTTGGTTAAGCTGATTATTTTTAGAATGATTGAAAGGAAACTTAAATTACCACCCATATGTAACATGAAAAGATATATAAAAACTCTTATCTTTCTAGGTATTTATATGATAGGAAACTATAAAATGTTAATGATAGTTAATATCTCTTTAGATATATAGCTGGGGCAGTTTAGTTATCAATGGAAGGTAGAAGACTGAATGATTCCTGCATCTGTAGGTTAATTTATATTATTGCCATTTAGTTTTTTGATTTAACAATAAGCAGAATGAGCTTTTCATTTTTTACTTATCTTTATGTGTTTTGTCTGTGTATATGTCTTTGGACCCCAGGTGTACAGTGTGCGAGGAGGCTCGAAGAGGGTATTAGGTCCCATGCAATTGGCATTACTGATAGTTATTGATAGTTGTGAGCTGCTATGTAGGTGTTGGGAATTGGAACCTGGGTCCTCTGGAAGAGCAGCCATTGCTCTTAACTGCTGAGCCATTTCTCCAGCACCAGAATAATCTTTTAGAATGGAGGCCTTAGGAGTAGAGAGTTGTCTAATTTAAATTTTCCTCTCAAGAGAAGGGTCTTTCTTTTCTTTTCTTTTTATTAATTTATTTCCATCCCGATGGGAGCTTCCCCTCCCTCCTTTCTGTGTTGCGTAGGCTGGCCTCAGATTCTCTAACCTCCCCTAGCCGTTGGAATCACTAGGATTTCAAGCTTGTGCTACCATATGGATATGAGGCGTTTATTTTGTTTCGCACTGGAGACAAACCCAGGGCCTCCAGTTACTAGCAAATGCTTGTCCTCTGCATACATCTTCAAACCAAGTGGGAAGAGTTTGAAGTGGCTGGGCCTGTGATGCTGTCCTGTAGGTGTCTTTTCTATGGCTCTGCAGGTACCACGACTAAGGCAACTTACAGAAGAAAGAGATTATCAGGCTGATAGTTTCAGTGGGTGAGTCCATGACTATCACGAGGAGCAAGGCAACAGTCAGGCCGTCATGGTGCTAAAGCAGCAACTGAGGGCTTACATGTTGGACAACAGCCACAAGGAAGAGAGACCTAACAAGGAGTGCTATGCGCATGAGCTTTTGAACCTCAAATTGTACCCTCAGGGACACACCTCTTCCTAAATTCTTCCTAAACAACAAAACTTGCACCATCTGGGGGCCATGTTTTCAAATATGTGAGCTTGTGGGGGCCATTCTCATTCAAACCCTCACAGCAAGTCAAGGCACTTACTGCCTGATGATCTGAGTTCCATCCCTTCACTGAGAAAGGGAAGAATTGACTCCTGCACATTTCTTTGACAACTCCATGTGTGTGCTTTGGTGCACACTCCTTCCCTGACCTTTAAAATATTATATATTTTAGAATTTATTTTTATCATATATTCATTGATATATTGCTTGCGTGTATGTCAGAAGCCCCCAGTGATAAGCAGAAGCGGAGTTGTTCTGTTAGGAGGTGCAGTGAAGATGGACGGTGCAAAAGTGAACTTAGGGCCGGTCAGAGAGAGATCTGCATGTACTCAGCGGGATCAGGTCGTACTGCAGGATTCCCAGTTCACCCAGGGGAAAACACAGGGGGAAAGTGTGGCTCCCTTGCCATGGCTCAGGTGCTGGGGCAGACACTGAGGGGTGGCAAGGTTTCCTTCGCATGCTCGTCCGACTCACCTTCCCTATGGTGTTGGGCCTTTTTCTTCTCCCAGGTCCTCTGACCTGTACCTACCTCATTGCTTCATCTTTAAACCGGCATGTCTGTATTCCTGAGTATACATTTCCTGTGCTATATAATCACGTTTTATCCTACTTCACAACCGTGAGTTTGTGAATGATCATTAAGTTCACTATCATGAATAGTCCTAAACGGATTTGTAAAGATGAATGATTTTAAACTATTCATATGGAATCATTCTCTAAAATAATGTAAATATTTATTTAAGTGAAAGTTGGAGCTTGAGTAAATTATGAATGTTTTCTGGGTTTTGTTTTGTTTTTGAGACAGAGCTTGATAGCCAGACTGAGCTGGCCTTGAACTTCCAGCGATCCTACTCCGTCTGCCTCTTGACTGCTGTGGTTGTAGCCCTGCACTGCCATCCCCGACAGTTCTGAGTGTTTCCTAGTGAAGAGGAGTGTTCAAGAGGGAGCACACCTTTTAGTCCCAGCACTCGGGACGCAGTGGCAGGCAGGTCTCTGAGTTCAAAGTCAGCCTGGTACAGAGTGAGTGCCAGGACAGCCGGAGCTACACAGAGAAACCCTGTCTCAAAAACAAACAAGAAAACCAGGAAGCATATGGAAGAAAATTTGAGGGAGCATACTTWTAAATCACTGTTCATGGTTCATGAGCTGGTAAAATACATATCTAGCATGTTTGAATTATGGAGTCCAGCTTTAGTACCTCAGAAATCAGTAAATTATTATTCATGAATAATTGTTAACAATATTTACTACACATTATCACTGTAATTTTTCACAGAAGCTAAGACTGCTGTAAATGATTGGTCTTCTAAACCTTTGTATCTAGGGCTGGTGAAATGTCTCAGCAGTTAAAAGGGTCCCCTGGCAAGCCTAACAATCTGGGTTTGGCCCATGTGTGCATGGGCCACATAACACAATGTAACCATAAATAAAATGGGGCTGGAGAGATGGCTTAGTGGTTAAAAAGTACTAGCTGTTCTGGAGGAACCCAAATTTTGTTCCCAGCATTTACATTGCTAGACTCACGAGCACCTGAAACTCAGGCTCCAAAGCATCCAAGACCATCTTCTGGCCTCCAGTGTAACCCACACATGCCTACAGTGACACACACATGGATAAAATTAAGTTTTGAAATGAAGTTGTGTATCTTAAGTACCTCTTTTTGGCTTTTATGAGACAGAGTTTCTCTGTGTATCAGAATCCTGGCTGACCTGGTCTCTTTGTAGACTGGACTGGCCTCAAACTCACAGATCCTATTGCCTTTGTCTCACAAGTGCTAGGATTAAAGGTGTGTGCCACCATGCCTGGCCTGAAACCACATCATTTTGCATTGAATGGTAAATATAGCCATGTGCTGCTTAATGTCAGGGATATGCTCTGGGAAATGTGTCACCGGGTGATTTGATAGTGCAGACTTAGAGAAAATTAGATCATACAGTCTACTACATGTTAAGTTCTGATGCCATGTACTGTGACTTATGTAGTATGCCCTTGACCAAATATTATGTGATTCATGACTGAAAATAATTAATTAAAAAAATGTTAGCTGGGCAGTGGTGACTCATGCCTTTAATTCCAACACTTGGGAGGCAAAGACAGGTGAATGTCTATGAGTTGGAGGCCAGCCTGCTCTACAGTGGGAGTTCTAGGACAGCCAGGGATACACAAACTCTGTTTCAAAAAAACAAAAACAAGCAAACAAATGTCTAAATGTGATCTCAACTTTTCAGAGGATATTCGAAAACAAGGCTTACTTCAGTGGCTTGGGTCTCTTCAGAGTGATGATTCCTCCTCTCCAGACCTACGGCTCACTGTGGGAGCTGTGATTGTGGAAGAAATGAGAGCAGCCATAGAGAGGAAGACTGGCTTTCAGTGTTCAGCCGGAATTTCACACAATAAGGTAAAGGCTTACTGTAGACTTCAAAGACAAGCATCAATATTTTTAGTAAAGTACATCAAGGATATTTGTGGATATTTAGAGTTTATGTTAAGAGCCAATGGTGGTAGTACATGTCTGTACTTCTTCCACTGGGGAGGTAGGATAAGTGTATTTTTGTTTTGTTTCATGTTTTGGGACTGGTAAGATGGTCCAGTGGGTAAAGGTACTTGACACCAAGCCTAGCGCCCTGAGTTCTGCCCCAGGACCCATGGTGGAAAAAGAGAACTAAGTCCTATGGGTTGTCTTCTGGTCACATGTGTGCAGCACCACCACAAGTGTGATCAAAAAATACCTTAGTAACACTGGGCCATGGTGATCCATGTCTTTTATCCCAGCACTCAGAAGGCACAGGCAGATGGATCTCTGGTTTCAAAGCTAGCCTGGTCTACAGAGTGAGTGCCAGAACAGCCAGGGCTACACAGAGAAACCCTGTCTCGGAAACAAACAAACACTTAACTAAAATAAAATTCATGTTGAGACTCAAATAAAAACTTAATCATATTACTTGACATTTATTAAGTATTTTCCTAAACAGCAGCCTGAAAGTTGTCAAAAAAATATTTTCTTAATGACTGAATTCTCTGTATAGAAAAGCAGAGGCTTTGAACTCATACATAGCCTATTTCTTTTATTTTCACTTGCTGTATATTTTTGTTGTTCTTATTTTGTCTTGTATTTTTTGACTTTTTGAGGCAGGATCTCATGTAGCACAGGCTAGACTTGAACTTCATGTGTACCCAAAGTGACTCCGATCCTCCTGTCTCTACCTCCCAAAGTTCCGGGATTGTAGGTATGTGCCACTCCACTTAGCTTTCTTGTTTCCTCATATGGAATTGCCTGGATATGTTATGCTTCTGTCTGTTCCTCACATCTATATCCGTGTGCATGTGTGTGTGGCTATGTTTGTATGATGTATGCATGTGTGTTATTACCCCTGTGCTGTACTTCTTTTGAGGCAGGGTCTCTCTCTGAACCTAAAACTATCATGGTTTTGGAGGAGAGGGAGCTATGGCAGCCGCCAGCAAGCCCCGAGGTCTTCCTGTCTCTCCCCTCCAATGCTGCGGTGCGGGGGTTTGCAGTATTATTCCCGCTAGTTTCAAACTGCAGTCCTCAGGCTTTAGAGCAATGGTGACAATAAGAGAAAGRCTRTGGTAAATTTTMATTTGGACTAGTATTTTTACAATAGGGAATACGGACAATTCTCAGTGTTCCAGAAGAATAATACCTGACTTCTAACTAACAGGGTAAAGCGCAGTGAGATTGGGACATGCATCAGCTCAGCCAAGGCTCCATAACTGAGCAGTAGCTGACCAGGCTGTTGCCACCCTCTCCTCCCTCTAACAGAAGGAAAGTTGCTAAACTGCACAGAAGAATTTTCTATTTTCTGGATATATGGAAGGAAGAAAAACTATTCCTAATGTAATAGAAATCATACTAAATATCGTTTTGTTGAAGTTACTAAAGAATTTTACTAATAGTTGGGCATGGTGGTACATGCTTTTAATCCTAGCACTTGGGAGGCAGAGGCAGGTGGATCTTTTTGAGTTCCAGTCCAGCCTTGTCTACATAGTGAGTTCAAGTGCAGCTAGAGCCAGAGAGACTGTGACTTCTCTATAGCAGTGGTCCTCAACTTATGGGTCACGACCTCTTTGGGGGTTGAAAGACCCTTTCACAGGGGTTGAATATCAGATATTCTACATATCACATATTTACATCACAGCTCATAACAGTAGCAAAGTTAACAGTTATGAAGTAGCAACAAAAATAATTTTATGGTTGGGAGTCACCATATCATAAAGAACTATATTAAAGGGTTGTAGCATTAGGAAGGTTGAGAACAACTGCCCTAGCAGAACAGAACTTACAGAATGAATGCATATATTTATGAGATTTGTTAGAATCTTGTCCAACAATTCCTATTTTCCAAGAATCTAATAGTTGTTCTGTCCATGAAGCTGGATGTCTCAGCTGGCCTTCATTCGGTATATGCCAGAATCCCAAAGAAGTAAGCTCTAGTGCCAATAAAGGAATGGACTTGCCAGCAAGAGCAAGCAGACACGAGAGAGCAAGGTTCCTCCTTCTGTGTTCTTTATATAGGCTGCCAGCAGAAGGGGTGGCCTAGGCTAAAGGTAGCTCTTCTCATCTCAAGAGATCCTAATTAATAGTGGGTCTTCCCATTTCAAATAATTAATTGGGGGAGAATCCCTCACAGGCATACCCAGTCACTTGTAGTTAACCCAGATGTGGTCAAGGTGACAACCAAGAATAGCCATCACAGACCATGTCTCAAAGGGAAGACAAAGAATCTTATAGTGAAATTAAGGAATAATCATATGTAAACGTATATCTGCCTACATGGGGGTAAACATCTGTAAACCATCCTAATTATATGAATGTGTCTATGAAGGGAGCCAAGGCCAGCCTTGAGCCTCTGCTCTTTCCACACTTACTTCGAAATGTTGGCAGTACAGGACTGCACCACTATTCTTGGCCTTTTCATATTTACATGAATAAGAAGTGGACCATCTTCACTGCACCTCCCGACAGAATAACTCCGCTTCTGCTTATCACTGTATAAAAATCCAAACTAAACATAACTAAAATCAAGCATATCTTTTTTTCTCAAAGGTTCCCTCTCCCAATGCCCTGTTCTTAATAAAAGCTTAGAATTTAACTAACACTAACTTTCTTTTCTCTCATTTTTCACTGTGTAGTCAGCCAACAGAGCCCACTTCAAAATGGTTTTCTGTATCACTTCAACTCCTCTGTTTTTTAAACCTATTGTGAGAAAAAATCTCAAATAGATGAAATGGAAAACAATGCCCTGAGGAAGCCTGAGAGTGAAAGAGTGTGGGGAGGGCTTGAGGAGTGACTTCATGTGGGGACTGTGTGTGTGTGTGTGTGTGTGTGTGTGTGTGTGTGTGTGTGTGTGTCTGTCTGTCTGTCTGTCTGTCTGTCTGTCTGTCTGTCTGTCTCTCTGTCTGTCTGTCTGTCTGTGTGTCTGTGCACATGCACACACTTTTATCTTAACAATATTAAGGCTTTTATTGTTCTCTGTTGTTCCAGGTTCTGGCAAAACTTGCTTGTGGACTAAACAAGCCCAACCGCCAAACTCTGGTCTCACATGGGTCAGTGCCACAGCTCTTCAGCCAGATGCCAATTCGTAAAATGTAAGGCTTCAGGGAGGACCTTCCATCCATCACGTCCCTGCGGATGATCTTTGCTGGTAGTGGGTAGTGGCTTTTGTGCTTCCTTCATAAATGTTTGGACTCAGAGAAAATAGGTACCAGTCAGGGAGGCAACACTGAAAAATTCAAAAACTATATTTAGGCCTTTTTCTAAGTAAATTTTTACTTCAGGATTATCTGTGGTTTATAATTAATCCTGAACTTAAAACACAAAAAACTGCCAGGTGTAGTGATGTAGACCTTTAATCCCCGTGCTCACAGGCAGAGGCACCAGGGACTCTGAGTTTATGACCAGCCTGGACTACATAATTAGTTCCAGGACAGCCAGGCTATGTGAAAGACCCTCAGAACATCAAGAATGAAGTGAAAGGCGGGCATGGTGATGTGTGCCTGTGATCCGAGCACTGGGAAGACAGCGTTGGGAGCTATACTTATGAATTCATACCCCGTCACCCAGGGCAGCATAGGCTGACCATATCCAAATAAAACAAAGGGGCTGGGAAGACAGCTCACTGGGAAGAGCACTTGTTGCCCAAATATGAGGACCAGATCAAATCCCGCCTCCCCCAATAAATCCCGCTGTGGCCGCCTGTGCACTCCCCTGTAACCTCCGCGCGCGCTGTGGAGGAAGGAGGGTGCCCTATAGCCCTGAGTCACGGGATGGAGACCGGGATTCCTTGCACTTGGCTGGCTGCCCCTAGCTCCAAGTACAGTGAGAGACACTGTCTCAAGGAAACAGTTCCCAGAATAGAACAGGACACCTCACTTAAATCCTCTAGCCTATATGTGAACATACACACACACACACACACTCTCTCTGTCTGTCTCTGTCTCTGTCTCTCTCTCTCCTTAGTTTTAGTTGTGCCTTCCTTCTGGATTTTTATTAAAAGACTATTAAATATGTAACAAAATTTTACTTCTTAGCTGYGTGGTGGTGGCAAATGCCTTTAATCCCAGCACTTGGGAAACAGGCAGGGGGTGCTCTGTGGGTTTGAAACCAGCTTGGTCTCCAGAGTTTGTTCCAGGACAGCCAAGGGTATGCAGAGAGACCCTATCTCGAAAAACAAAACAAAACGAAAAAATGTTTCTTCATTGTGCAGTAAGTAGTAGTGCCCGGGAGGTCAAAGCCAGCCTGGTATACACAGCAAGTCCCAGTACAGCCCAGGCTGCATAAAGAAAACAAACAAACAAAATAGATGTTTCCCTTCTCCTGGGAGGATGCTGAGGCGAGTCTCACTGTACATCTAGGCTAGCCTCATACTGCCTGTGTTCCTTGTGCCCCAGCCTCCTAAATGCTAGGATTGCGGGTTGGAGCCACTACATCCAGCTGGAATTTTACTTTATTGTCGAGAGGTTTGTTTATTTGCTTGCTTATTAAAATAGGGTCTCACTGGCATTCCTGGCTAGGTCGTGCCACCCAGACTCACTTGAAACTCAGTCAATCCTCCTTCAGCTCACTGAATGGTTGGGGTTACAGATGTGAGCTAGCACACCTGGCTCAACCAAGGTTTCCAGGTGTGCCAAACTGTTCTTCAATGAGGCACGAAACCAGAACTGATCTGAGAAAGCTTTATGGGCTGGAGGTGGTAGAGAGCCAGCCAAGGACACAGCAGCTTGGAGACATTGAGCAGAAGGAAGGGAAAGTGATCAGATATTCTCAGTAAACCGAGGGAGCCAGGACAGGGTCTGTACTGATGAAGACACTGAAATAGAAACACTGGAGGTAGGCTAAGGATAGGGTCTTCATTTTTTTTGTTTTTGTTTTTGTTTTTGTTTTTGTTTTTGTTTTTGAGACAGGGTTTCTCTGTGTAGCCCTGGCTGTCCTGGAACTCACTCTGTAGACCAGGCTGGCCTCGAACTCAGAAATCCGCCCGTCTCTACCTCCCAAGTGCTGGGATCAAAGACGTGCACCACCACCATCCGGCTGTCTTCATTTTTAATCAATTAGCTAATTAATTTTTTTAATTTTTTATTTGTTTTGTTTGGTTTGGTTTGCTTTTTTCAAGACAGGGTCTTCTGTAGGAAGACCTGTTTTAGAATTTACTCTGTAGATCAGGCTGGCCTTAAACTCACAGAGATCCAAACAGAGATCAAACTGTCTCTGCCTCCTAAATTCTGGGATTAAATGCCATGCTGGGTTTATAATTTAAATTTCCAAATGGGACAATGTGCTTTACACAACTGAAAATTTTATATACAAGAACAAGAAATTTTTACATACAGTTGACTTGATAACAAATCAGTGGTGAATATTTTATGTTGCTGTTAATCTTTCCAGGCCCCAGCTGGGGAGAATCATCTAGCTTTGTGTTTCCGTGTGGGCATGTGCATGTGAGTACAGGTGCACTCGCTGAGCTGGCTGTCTCCTTTGTCAGGGTGGCTGCCATCAGACTCTGGTCAGCATGGCTGCTGGCTGAGCTGCAGAACCCTCAGCTCTGTTGGACAGCTGAGAGTTTGCAGGACTAAAGCCTTTTGGAGGGCTGCGTGGGACAGCAGAATGTCTTTGTTTTGGTCAGCTGTATATTTAAATGTCACCTGTGAATGCCTTCTCTCCTTTGTTTAGCCGGAATCTTGGAGGAAAGCTAGGGGCTTCTGTCATTGAAGTCCTTGGAGTGGAATACATGGGTGACCTGACCCAATTCCCTGAATCCCAGCTCCAGAGTCATTTTGGAGAGAAGAATGGGTAAGTGGTTTATATTATTTTTCTTTAAAAAAATTTTTTTGGAGCCGGGTGGTGGTGGGCCCGCCTGTAATCCCAGCACTTGGGAGGCAGAGGCAGGCGGATTTCTGAGTTTGAGACCAGCCTGATCTACAGAGTGAGTTCCAGGACAGCCAGGGCTATACAGAGAAACCCTGTCTCGAAAAAACCAAATCCAAAAAACCAAAAAACTAAATAAATAAGAAAAATTAAAAAAAAATTTTTTTTTTTTTTTTGATTTTTAAGACAGGTTCTTAGTGTATAGTCCTGACTATCCAGGAACCCATTCTGTATTCTAGGCTGGCCTTGAACTCACAGATTATCTGCATCTGCCTCTCAAGTGCTGGGATTAAAGGTATGTGCTGCTCTTTCATCGCTCTTACCTGTCTGCACTCTCACCTCTCTGCCCCTCTTGGGCTCTCCTCCCCAACCCCCTCTCTCCACGTGGTCATGGCCTGCCTCCTC
>BDUI01000490.1:58787-70101 GCA_002335545.1 Apodemus speciosus | reverse complement strand
CTACTACTAGAGGTAAATTGCATGCAGAGCCTAAGCCAAAAACAAATTTTGAGCCTCTTTTCTGGGTTCTTCCTCATGCATTTCCCTGCTTTTGTACCCTTATTTTGACTTGAAGGACTTGCACGCTTCTAGGAATATAGGCCACACCAGTCAGGTTTGTGCCTGAGAAAGAAACTGCAGACAATACAGACCCAACATCCACCATCTGAGAAATAACACCCTAGGTTCTTGTTTGGCCCCCCACATACACACACATACATGTTCATATCTACATCTGCACATACATGAATACATATATACAACCATGTACACAGAGAAATGAATCATTGCCCCTACAATAAAAGGTCTCTTCTACCTTTCCCATCTCCAGTTGTTTTCTCTCTTCAACGGTAACTATCAGCTGTTCACGGTATAGATTAGTTGGACCTGTTCTGTTGTTGTTGGTGGTGGTGGTGGTGGTATTATTATTTTTAATGTTTGCCTTACTATATCTTACATTTTACAGTATCTAGCTGTTAACTCTGCATATCTTTGAGATCTCTTTAAGGTAAGCTGCTTATGACTACATTCACATTTAAGCTTCATTTACTTTTTCTATTTAACCATTGATCAATACATGGATTTAGGGCTGTTGGTTCTGTCATTATAAACATTCTTATACATTTTTTTGGTATTCCTGCAAGGCAAGTATATGATGTATTTTTTAAAAACAAGTCAGTTTTCAAAGCCTTTTTAAGACTTCTCCAAAGTTATCAAGGTTGTAATAATTTACAAGACTATAAATAGAACTTGAGTTCCTACTTTTCCTGATAGTCAAGTCTAGAAATCACAAGACTTTTACTTTTGGTATTTCTAGATGATACGTGGTAGAATTTAATTGTGTAATTTGTATGTTCCTGATAATGTTAAGTAAATCTTATATGTAGCTCATTTGTAAATCATTTTACGAATTTTTTACCAGTTTCCTTTGAGTTGTCTCTTTTTATTATTAAGTTAAATGATGCCAAGGACCACCCTTGGCTAGGTGCTGATTCCAGAGAGACGAGGTGTTTGGCAGCAGCAAAAACACACAACTCAAATTCAAATAATGAGTCCAAGTTTGCAGCCAAGTTCGGCTCTGATGGACTTCCAAGATGCTCTCTGTGTATGTTCTGCTCTGCTCTGGACCCCTCTTTCTTGCCATTTTAAAACTCAGTGGCTGAGATGGCTATCTTTCTGCTCAAGGCAGCTCTCTCTGCTAGTAAAAATTTGAAAAGCTYTCTGAATAGCTCATGGATTTTCTGACCAAAGTCAGAAAAGCTGCTATGAAAATTCTTGGTTCTTCTGATTAACTCAAAAATCCTGTTTAAAAAAAAATTCTAAAGATAATCATGGGTTTTCCGGTCAAAATCAGAAAGCCAGAAAAAAATTCTAAAAGAGCTGTGTTCTTACTTCAGACTTCAGCCTTCTCTGGATAGCTGCTATAAAACATTCTAAAAGAGCTGTGCCAGCTCTCTAAGTAATTCTTGGGATTTCTGATCAGAAATTCTGTTTAAAAAATTCTAAAAAAGGTATGAACAATTCTAAACGTGCTGTATTTGCTCTCCGTGGAGTTTTCTACCAAAGTCAGAAATCTTGTTAGAATAATATTCTTGAAGAGCTGTTTTTACTCTCCAGAGATCTCCAGACAGCTCAGATCTTAGCTCTAGACAGCTAGAGAAAAACTCTAAAGAACTGCTAATTGCTTTCTGCTAGCTCACCTCATGAAAACCAAAAGCCCAGATTTTTAAATTTACATTCCAATTCATTTATTTATTCCAGGTTCCCTTTTGATTATCCTAGGAATCAGCATCCTGTGATCCCAGTCCCTTGATTCTTTTTTTTTCCTTTTTTTTTTCATATTGGATATTTTCTTTATTTACATTTCAAATATTTTCCCTTTTTCAGGTCTCCCCCTCAGAAACCCCTTATCCCATTCCTCCTCCCCCTGCCTCTATGAGGGTGCTACCCCACCAACCCACCCACTCCAGTCTTACTGCACTGGCATTCCCCTAACTGGGGCATTAAACCCCTTCAGGCCCAAGGGCCTCCTCCCACTGATGTCCAAAAAGGCCATCATCTGTCACATATGCAGTCAGAGCCATGGGACTCTCTCCATGTGTACTCTTTGGTTGGTGGTCCAGTCCCTGGAGCTCCAGGGGTTCTGGCCAGTTGACACTGTGGCTTCCCCTAAGGGGCTGCAAACCCCCTCAGCTCCTTCAGTCCCTTCTTCAACTCCACCGTTGGGGACCAGGCACTCAGTCCAAAGGTTGGCTGCAAGCATCCACTTCTATTTGTCAGGCTCTGACAGGGCCTCTCAGGAGACAGCCATATCAGGCAAGCACTTCCCAGCATCCACAATAGAGTCTGTGTTTGCTGACTGTATATAGGATGGATGCCCAGGTGGGGCAGTCTCTGGATGTCCTTTCCTTCAGTCCCTGCTCCACACTTTGTCTCCATATTTTCTCCTGTGAGATTTTTGTTCCCACTTTCTAAGAAGCACTGAAGCATCCACACTTTGGTCTTCCTTCTTCTTGGGCTTCATATGGTCTGTGAATTGAATCTTGGGTATTCCAAACTTTTGGGCTAATATCCACTTATCAGTGAGTACATGCTTTTTGTGCACTTTTGTGACTGAATTACCTCACTCAGGATGATATTTTCAAGTTCCATCCATTTGCCTGTGAATTTTATGAAGTCATCGTTTTTATTAGCTGAGTTCTGCATCCATTCCTCTGTTAAAGTACATCTGGGTTTTTTCCAGCTTCTGGCTATTACAAATATGTCTGCTATGAACATAGTGGAGCATGGGTCCTCATTACATGTTGGAGCATCTTCTGGGTATATGTCCAGGAGTGGTGTAGCTGGGTCCTCAGGTAGTACTATGTCCAATTTTCTGAGGAAACTCCAGACTGATTTCCAAAGTGATTGTACCAGCTTGCAATCCCATGAACAATGGAGGAGTGTTCCTCTTTCTCCACATCCTTGCCAGCATCTGCTGTCACCTGAATTTTTGATTCTTAGGAGACAGCAAGCACATTTTCTTTTAACATTGCAAAAGAATTCAGAGATCTGCCTGTCTCTAAAGTACTTTGTCCTACCCACCTGGACCTAAATTTGCCCTGACTTAGACTGACCTTGAACTCAGGAATCTGCCTGTATTTGCATCTTTCTGCCTTTGTACCTGTCTGACAAGCTGGATCATAGTGTAGCTGCCTCTGTACCTTTAGATCTGTGAAGCTCCTGATACAATCGTATTGCATCCTTATAGTTGAAAAATTACATATTTTTAAAGTAGTGTTTTTTGATAATTCTTTTCCACAAACTAAAGGGGTGTCCTGAAGGTCCCAGAATTTATAATTTTGCTGAGACATTAGACACACCCTCAACTCCTGGACACTGTTTCTATTTATAAATAGCTGTTTCTATTTATCATGGAGCCAAGAATGTCAACAGGGAGGATTTTCCTCAGAGAAACCTAAAAATACAGACATTATAATACAAACAAGCTTCATATCCTCAGCAGCCATCGACACTCACGGAGGTCCACATCTGCTGTCCTGTCACGGGGGGCAGGAACCATAACAATCTGTCCCTACCAAGGCCATGCCTGACTCTGCAAAATGAATATGTGACATGTTTTCAGTTATGTAACCAAGCTGTGGACTTCAAATCTCCTTTCTTAATGACCATTTTTGCTCTAGGTCATTAAGGTGTTCATTAGTTTAATATCCTATAGATAGTTTTTATTTAGAAGTTTATGGATTTTGCGTGTGTATCCTAATTTAAAAATAAAAAACTTTACCTCCAACATCATGAACATGTGCTTATATAAACTTAAGAATATGGTGAGACTCTTTTTCTTGTTTCACAGACAAAAAAATCTAAGAAAGTTTATTTCCATTTTCTAAGTAGTATTCAAGAGAATAAGATAAAGTATCAGAGACCTATTCTGAGATCTGCAAGAACATGTCTTAGAAGTTTTATTATTTTGTTGCTTGTATTTAGATATAGACCCAACCTGAACATAATTTGTATACATACTTAAAGAAATGACTAATTTTCTTTCTATAAAATATGAAGCTCCAATATAATATGAAACATTCTTTAAGAAAAATCTTAATTTACTCTTGCTCTGAAGAGATAGCTTTTTCAAAACTTGGGGCTAAATATAAAATTATGTCAATCTATTGTCATCTATAAAATTATGTCAATTTATCTTTTATATTCTTGAGGTAATATACCTTTAAAATTATTTATTTTATTGTTATTATAATTATATCATTTTCTCCTTCCCTTTTCTACCCCTAAGCCTATATATCTACTCTGTTCTCTGTCAAAATGATGGTCTCCTTTTTTCATTAGTTGTTTTTACAACACACTTACACACACACACACACTTACACACACACACACACACACACACACACACACAGTGCTAAGTACATAAATATAACCAGCTCAGCCCATATAAAACATAGTATGCATTTTTTTCAGGGCTGACTATTTGGTAGTAGATAATCAGTTTGTGTGCTCTTCCATAGTGAAGGTTATTTCTTCCATTCTCAGCATTCCTCAGTTGCATGAAGTTGGTTGTCTAGAATGGAGACCCCATAGGCTTTTCCCTGTCTGTGTTAGCATGTCTATTGTTGTTAATCAGATCATGCTTGGGCAGTCATACCTTATGGGTATAGCTTCTGACAATCTCACAGCAAACTCCCAATGGTCCCCTCTTCTACAATGATCCCTGAGCCTTAAGCGCAGGAGTATTTTGTAAATGTATCCCTTGGGTCTGGGTTCCACAACTCTGCATTGAGATTGGTTGTGGTGTTATAAGAGTCTCTGATTTTGCGAAGAGAATTTTCCTTGTTGCTAGTTGAGGACAACACCTATCTGTAGGTATAACGACAGTCATTTAGGATGTATTTAGGGGCTATGCTGCTGGTTTTATAATGTGGCAGTTATAGGATCTTCTCAAGACCCTGGACATACTAATAAGCTTAAGATGTTTTTAGAAATGATAAAATCAATCCTATCATCTTTTAAAAATACCTCTTTATTAATCTTTTGATTTATGTGTATCAGTGTCTACACATGTGTCTGTGTACCTGTGTAAGACATGTGTGACTGGTGCTCACTGAAGCCATGGGAAGGTACCTGATACTCTAGAAAAGGAGTTACATGGTATTAGGTGCCATGTGGCTGTTGGGAATCAAATCTGTGTCCTCTGGATGATGAGCTAATGCTCTTAACCTCTAAGTCACCTCTCCATCCCCAAGTTCTTACACACTGTTGCTACTTCCTTTAAAGATGCCTTGGCTATCTGTTGAGGTTTGGTCTGTTGCTGTGTATTGTAATGCTAAATACTGGTTCCCTAGGTCTGGTTACCCTCAGAGAGGAGAAAATTTTTATATACAGAAAGTGATGATATGTAACCTTGCCTCCCAAGCTATCCCTGATTGGTCAATAAAGATGCTGACAGCCTGTAGCTTGGTGGAAGAAAGGTAGGCAGAGCTTTGGTTCCTGGACTTGAAGTCTAAGAAAGAGATCAAGAGGGAAAAGGACAAGAGAAGATGCCATGGGGTAAGAGATCTTGAGGGCTGGCTATGAGGGCTGACCAGTAGAAGTAGAAGTGGCCAAGGCAGAACATGGCAAGTCATATCTTGGGGTTATTGGCAAGGAAGTTGACAAAAAAGCTAAGAGGGTTGATATCTGACCACATCTAGTGCTGTCTAAGGATTATTACAAGTAAAAAATGTTTTGAGTCTTTTATCCGGAAACTAAATGATCCAAGGCAGTGTAGAAACCCCCAACTGATGATAATTTTAATTACAACAGCTATCTTTGAGAATTTGTTTATCTTCATGAACTTTTAAATTACCCAATCTTCTATTAAATATATACTGAACTGATGTTGTATGAGGTAACATTTAACTTACATATCATTAAGACAATAACTATCATTGACTCATTATAGAATCTTCACATGTAAAAACCCTGAAGTTTAGGTTTTCAATTTCACAAATATATTGTTTTCTCTAGTGAGCTCTATGTCTTCTTATTAAGCCTTATTCAGACAAATACAAAATGCATTTTCATATTTAACTTACAAATATAAAATAAACACAATTAATTTTAAGATATTTGATTCATCCCCAGAAAATGTTAGAGTCTACTGACACTGATAATATTTCTCTGACTCTTTTACATATTCTGCTTGTATAAAATCATGTCAGCAGGAAATAATGACCCCTTTGCTTCTTATTCAAAAATACTTACTAATCCCCTTTTGTCTTATCTTTTTTTCACATGTACAAAATTTCATTACTGGCACAATGAATAACAGTTGCTAACATTGACAACTTACAAATCTTTATGATACCAAGAAGGGTTTTAGCATAATTTTGTTTTTTCCTTGTTTTGTTTATTTTGAGACAGGGCCTCATGTACTTCATGTAGCAAAGTCTAGCATCACCATTGTCATATAGGAGAGGATGACCTTGAATTCCCAATTCTGTCTCCYACTCCTTCTTATGGGATCGCAGGTGTTCATTATCATGTGTGCCTCTACTGCAATGTTTCATATTTTATCCACGAGGTGCTAATGTCTGAAGTGGAAACTTAAGGGTTCTTTGTAAAGTCGTTTGGATGGTGTTTTGCTGGGGTGAACACATGAAGGAATGTTAGGTGAAGTAGACACAGGTGAAATGATGTTCTGCTAAAGCAAGCACGTGAAAGAACACATGACGAAGGATTCTTTGTTAACAACACACATGTATTGGTCCACCTTACCCTGTGTGGTTGAGCTGCATTTGTCAGGACTCCATAGAGAAAACAGGTTAAAAAAACATCTGGTGGTGTGCTGCAGCAGCTTTTCTGCCTCTTCCATGGACTTGGGATGATTGTCAGAGTGATATCAGCTGAGACACATGCATGTGCTGAGTGAAGGTCTATCAAGGACACGWGATGTTTGGAGGTTATACATAGAACTTGACTAAAAGTGATGGAGGCTGAGTTTTGCTTTGCTGAGAGAGGCATGGTGGAGAACTTCTCCTGGCATCCCTCTAGGTCCCTCTTGCRGCAGACTCAAGTTTCTTCTAGGTAGTGCCACCACTGCTGATTCATATTTGTTATCCTGACTCTATCAAACTGGACTGCTGGTATATCTGAAGTATTTGTGAGTAGATTAAGCTGCCACTGCTAACCTGTGAACTCAGCTGTTGATTTCCAGACAACACAGATGGGAGCTGCTCCAAAGAATCTTTCCAAACAGGTTCACTTTCCCACTACCTCTGGTGGGTGGTGGGCTAAAGGGAGGTTACATTGTTTAAGAACCATCATCAAAAATAAGTGTTGAAGAAATTAATGTTACAAATGTCCTGATTAACTTACTAAATGTTTCCTCTAGAGGCCATAAGAGCATAGACAAGATAGGATGCATGTATCATGAAAATGGAGCCAGGGAATCTTAAGGAATCATGATGGGGATGAGGGATAGGGGTGAAGGTGAGGTACAGAAGAAAGGTTTATCCAAGCTCAGAATGTATAAAGAAATTACTTGAAGACCCACTGTATTTGTTACTTTTCTATTGATATGATAAAATATCATGACCAAGGCAGTTTAAGGAAGAGGGAATTTATTCTGTCTTAAAGGTCAGGTGGGCTAGGATCCATAACAGTAACAATGGCATGATATGGCAGAAGGGTCTCGTTTATATACAGAGTATACACAGAGAAAAACCAAAGCAGGACAAAGCTATAAGCCCTCAAACTCGCCCTTAGTAATGGACCTTTCCAGCACATTTTCACCTCCTCAATATCTCATAAGTTTCGTAAGCAATGCTACCCCTGGGGATCAAGTGCTCACACCTTTGAGCTTATTGGGGACAGTTTCCTGAGGTTTTTTGTTGTTGTTGTTGTTAAGTTTTCTTTGTTTTATGTACATGAATATTTTTCCACATGTATGTCTATGCACCTTGCGCATACCTGATGCCTATGATGTTCATAAGACAATGTTGGATCTCCTAAAACTGGAGTTAGAAGTGGTTTCAAGCCATCGTGTGGTTTCTGGAAATCCACTCAAATCTTGAAATCTTGGCACTTAAAAGTCAGAAKAAAATAGATATCTGTGAATACCAATGCATCCAGGAAAGCACATTGAGATCTAATCTCAAAAACAAAACAAAAAACCAACAAACTTTATCACCACTTCTCTACCAAATAATTAAAAACTTAATTTTAAAATAGATTTAGAATGGGAGTACCACACTTGAGTGGGTAGCACTCATTCCCAAAGCCATGAATTATTAGATAAAAATAACTCCCTGGTGTGGAGTATCTTCCTAGGAGCTTTTACCCAAGAGGAACCCAGAGGCCCCTAAACTATGCAGGCTATGGTCATTGCCTTTTGTTTTCTAAAGAAGACAATCGTGAAGCCCTATTGCTGAAGTTAGCACACACCTTGTGTGCAGAATACAGAGAGTATTCTGGAGTTGAGCCAGAAGCTTCCTCCCTGCNACTTGGGAGGCAGAGGCAGGCGGATTTCTGAGTTCGAGGCCAGCCTGGTCTACAGAGTGAGTTCCAGGACAGCCAGGACTACACAGAGAAACTCTGTCTCGATAAACAAAAACAAAAACAAAAACAAGACATCCACAGGTTGCCATTTGAATTTCTGATAACCCTGTGGATGATCRTCATCTGGAGGTCTTTGTTGTATATTGACTGGATAGACTAAAGTTTTTTTTCTAATAACCTTTGGTTGGCTTTCTCTACTTTTATCTTCTATCTCTACCTGAGTATTTTCCTTTTCCTTGAATTCCTGTATTTTCTATTCAAGGTTCTGCCTCCACATTTTGATCTTTTCTTTATATTGCAATTCTGATAGTCTGCTGTCCATTTTATTTTGATTAATTTTAAAAGGTTATTTTTCAAGTCTAGCTTCCAATCCTCATTATTTTCTCTCTGCTGCTCAGTCTGATCTGTGAACTGCTGCATCCTTTGTTCTAGCACCTTTTCCAGCTCCTGTCTCCCACCTTCATTCTCCTCCTTCTGTCTCTTATTCTGTTCTATAATTTCCTGGGTCTTCAATTCTAGTGTTTCATCTAGACCATATTGCCAAGTCTTAAATTTCTCTATTGTTCATGCTGTTTCATGCTGCTCTATTAATTTCCTTTATCTTCTGTTTTAAGCCCTGCTTCCATAATCTTAGCTTCTCTTTATGTTGTAATTTTAATATTGCAGCATATGCCTTATTTTGACCTATGAAATCTTGAACATTTACTTCTAGTGTTACTTGTAATCTCTTTTCTAAGGCAAGGAATTTTTTGTCTAGTTTTATGTCATTTTTTTAGATGACATAGTAAATCAAGAGAATAAGTATTACAATATCAGTRACTTTTTCCTCTAAATCCATCCATCCCTGTCAACCATTCAAAATATCACATAAAGACAAAAAGACATTTATTGTTTTTCCCATCTTTAAGTATCAAGATGCCATATATCTCTCTTATATTAATGAATTATCTGGTCTGGAGCCCTTTGTACCTTTGTTCCCCGATTTATTCAAGGGGAGGGGCCTCTCAGACCTAGACAGCTTCCAATCCACGCTGCTGCAACCTATATCGCTGCCCAAGCCGTATTTGGGGCTTGGGGGCAGTGAACTTTTTATCTCACGTTTGTTAGGTTCTAAATAATACCTTGGAAGCCATTTTGTTGCTACTTTGTTTCCAACCCAATTACCCAGTAAAGGAAATCTCAATCAGTAACAATACAAGCTATAAGCCTAGATTGGGCCGATCTCCCACTACACTACTCTATTTCCCTCTATTTTATCCCATAGAATTTTTTCTCCAGGCCACAAGCTTCTCCCTTAGCTTTCTCTCTGTAGATCCCTCCTCCCCTTTTCCATTGATCCTTTTTTCCTCCCCCAAACTCTCAGCTCCTCCCCCTTCCTCCTGCCCAATTATTGACTCAAGCCTTTATTGAAAAGTT
Organism: Apodemus speciosus; assembly: GCA_002335545.1. Classification (NCBI taxonomy): domain Eukaryota; kingdom Metazoa; phylum Chordata; class Mammalia; order Rodentia; family Muridae; genus Apodemus; species Apodemus speciosus. The sequence continues at coordinate 60,093 of BDUI01000490.1, read as the reverse complement.
GAGATGGGGAGAAGGTTCACAAGGCAACTCATCTGCAGCCCCTCTGAGGAGTGGAATTAGCTTCAAAATACAAGCCCAGGAGGCGAGCTGCAGTTCAGTGAAGACCCTGCCCTAGGGAATAATGCTGGCAGCACTAGAGGAGCATGTCATGCCCTCTTCTGGATGCCACATGAGTATATACATGTATGTGTGTGTGTGTGTGTGTGTGTGTGTGTGTGCACATGCGCGCACACACCTTTAAAAAATAAGATCACAAGGCTCTACACTTTAGCTTTCTCTTGCATCTCTGGGCATAGCAGACCCCAGTTGTAATAACAGAGTTTTGTCAACCAAAACTCCTCCGTGACTTGTATTCTCTCACGATGCAAGCCTTGGGACTGGAGAGATGATCTAGAAGAATGGGGTTTTTCTAAATACTGAGTGGTTCAGAGCACTGGCTGCTTTTCCAGAGAACCCAGATTCAATTTCCAGTACCACATAGCAGCTCACTCCTATCTATAACTCCAGTTCCAGGGCTTCTGACACCCTCACACAGACATATGTGCAAGATACTAATGAACAAAAAATAAAAGATGCAAACCTCTACAAATGAATCTTATAACCACACCCACACCCAATTGTGCTTTTAACTCATAACTTTCTGATAGCCTTAATAGGATTTTTTGACTTTGAAAAGGAGTCTGTCTTAGGCTTCCATTGCTGTAAAGAGACATCATGACCAAGGCAACTCTTACAAAGGACAACATTTAACTGGGGCTGGCTTGCAAGTTCAGGGGGTTCATTCCATTATTATCAAGGCAGGAGCATGGCTGTATCCAGGCAGGCATGGCACTGGAGATGGAGCTGAGGGTTCTACATCTTGGTCCAAAGGGAACCGGGAGAAGACTGGCTTTTCTAGGCAGCTAGGATAAAGGACTCATAGCCCACCCCCACAATGACATACTTCTTCCAACAAGGCCACACCTTCTACTAGTGCCCCTCCCTGGGCCAAGCAGATACAAACCAGAACAGAGCCTTACATACTTTTCACCAGATATCCTCTGCCTAATGGTCTTTATTTTTGTTTACTGAATGTAGCACTCAGATGCTTCCACTTGACCAGAGAAAATGCTTGCTGTCTCTGGAGGTATTTTACATTGTAGATGTACATTCTACAGATGGCCGTGAAAAGTACTACCACAAAAGCCTGCTGCTTTAAGAATAAGAATCTAAGCCGGGCGGTGGTGGCGCACGCCTGTAATCCCAGCACTTGGGAGGCAGAGGCAGGCGGATTTCTGAGTTCGAGGCCAGCCTGGTCTACAGAGTG
>BDUI01000490.1:39850-50353 GCA_002335545.1 Apodemus speciosus | reverse complement strand
ATAGAGATATATAATACTTATTCTCTTAGCATATCTCTTTTTACTGTCTTGCCAGATGTAGCCCTTAAAACAAAAATGTATACTTCTCAGTTATTCCACAAAGGTTGAATTTTTGAAAGATAACTAATATGTGCGATGATTTTTTTCATGGGTTATCTTCTGAATTGGCAAGATGGCTCAATGGGTTAAGTATTTGCCATGACATCATTAGATCCTGAGTTTGAGTCTCAAGATTCCATGTAAAGGTGGTATATAAGCCCAGAACTCCTGTTGTGATATGAGGTATGAAGACAGAAGAAGCTAATTGGCCAATTAGCTTGTCATATGGAACAATGAATAGGTGGTCCTGTCTCAAACTGTATGAAGTTCAAGGATTTCCACTGAGGGTGTCCTATGACCTCCCATAAACACAGTGGAAAGATGCACCTGTACTCATACACATGAAGCTACACGTGTCATACGAACACAAAGGATAAAACAATAGCTTCCTCTTCAGTTTGATGGAAAATAGCATTTTTTTCACAAAAATACATAATTATTTCTAATATTGTCACATATACATACAGTCAGATAGACAGACCCAAATAGAGAGGAGGGAGAGAAGTTTATGATGTGACCAACTCAGTTGTTCTGCAACAGGATACCAGACAATGAACAATTCAAAGAAATTCAAAAAGAAACTCTTATGAAATCYTGCCTGATCCACTGGGTTCAACATTTTCTCCCTTTAAATGCAYGTCAGACTTGCTCACAGGCAGCAAATGAAGTCACCCACAGTAGAGATCTCGATTTCTTTCTGTCCACAATCCAAAGCTTGACGTGCCACAAGCAAGGATCATCAAAAGKCTCAAGGAAAATGATGTTTTGATTTAGATATATAGAAACAACATATTTGAACCTCAAATTAACAGTGAGATGAGTGATTTTTTTTTTACTATAATTCAAATCAAATTATGACCGTTGGGCTATCTACCTATACATACACAACACACAGATGGCTGCACTAGGTAAGCTTTGTGTTCACATAATAACATAAAGATCTGTTTTGACCCACATACCAATACTTACAATGCTTGTGTCTTTACATCTACCAAAAAGGTAGCATTTTTGTTTTTTCCTATTCATTTCATCCAATTCGACATATTATATTTATTTAGGTAGAAAAGTCTATAGCTGTGTCAAATGACACAGGTGACTATTATGAAGTCTTATATGACTTTGGGAAGCTGAAATTTAAAGAAGAAAGGAACAGGAAAGAGAGAGAGAGAGGAAAGAGAGAGAGAAGAGAAAGAGAAAAGAAAGAGAGGGAAAGAAAGAAGGAAAGAAAGAAAGAAAGAAAGAAAGAAAGAAAGAAAGAAAGAAAGAAAGAAAGGAAGGAAGGAAGGAAGGAAGGAAGGATGAAAGAATACCTCTATTGGAATTACATTAAATCTATGTGCTTGTTTCTATTTTTCTTCACACTTTCCGATCTTTGAAGGCAGTATACACATAAAAGCACATGCATACACATGTGCACACACACACACATATACACATACCTATATACATAGACACATGCGCATGTAAGCACACATACAAACATATACATCCATGTATATTTCTATTTTTTCAAATATCTTCTCATTTTAAGAATTGCCTGTACCAAGGAGCTAATTAGCAAACAACTAAAAATAATGACACTATTTTTGCCTCAGTTTTTCTTCACAATGTTCATTGTCTCTAGTGATTAGAACTTAGAGCAAATTATCGCATTACGTTAGGGAGTAATGTAAAGCAAGCAAGTGAGAGAATGANTTTTTTTTGTTTTTCGAGACAGGGTTTCTCTGTGTAGCCCTGGCTGTCCTGGAACTCACTTTGTAGACCAGGCCTGCCTCTGCCTCCTAAGTGCTGGGATTAAAGGTGTGCGCCACCACTGCCCAGCTTAAAGATTTATTATTATATGTAAGCACACTGTAGCTGTCTTCAGACACACCAGAAGACGGTGTCAGATCTCTATCGATGGTTGTGAGCCACCATGTGGTTGCTGGAATTTGAACTCGGGACCTTTGGAAGAGCAGTCAGTACTCTTAACAATTGAGCCATCTCTCCAGCCGGAAAGTAAAATCTTGGTAAGATATTTTATCTTGAAAAATTCCATAATAATGGGTTAAGATTGGAATTTTTTTCATTTATTTTGTATATACATGTAGTGTATGTGAAATCTCTGAGTTGGTCTTACAAACCAAATTCAGGCCGTCTAGCTTGGTGGCAGGTACCTTTACTACTGGACCAACTGGCTGGCAAGCTTATTTTTTGTAGCTGGGAATGACCTTGAACATCTGCTCTACCTACTTCTCAAGCGTTGCCTTGAATACAATTTGTGTTGCCCCAAGCTAGGTGTGATGGGGGGCACACCTTTAGTCCCAGAACTCAGGAGACACAGGCTGGTCTACATAGTTCCAGGCCAGCTAGAGTTACATAGTGAGACCTTGTCTCAGAAAACAAAAAACAACCAACAACCCAAAATTTGTTGCCCTATCCTTTAATTACAGCAATTTCTGCTAAATCATGGATTCTCTAAGTGGATAGCACTAGCAGTAAGAGAGAGCGCTCCCCCAACCCCAAGCCAGGAACCTGCTAGAAACTCAAATTCTGTTACCCCAGTCTACTTACTGTGATACACATGAGTGGCTGTGAGGTGCTGCAATAAGAACAATTTCCTTTCATGATAGGACCAGAGTTGTAATTTACTAATTGAATCTGAGCTCTTACAACAGTGACTTGGTAACATCGTGTTCTGTCCCTGTGTACACAGGTCCCCTCCTCTCACAATGCTCTTCCTCTGTGCCACCAAGTTCTCTGCGTCTGCCCCTCCAGCATGCACGGATATCACTGTGTTCCTGAGTAGTGACGCGAGTGGTCAGCCAAAGGGGCCCACTGCCAGCTCTGAGACTAGAACCCAGGGACCTGGCCCAGCTGTGCCTGCCTCTAAAGAGGCAGCCACATCTCTCGAGTCTTTTTTTCAAAAGGCTGCCAAAAAGCAGAGAATGAAAGAGACTTCTTTTGTACCTCCTAACACGGCCACAGAGAAGTCATCATCCAAGCCTTCACTTCTGTTCCAAACCAGCCAAACCGCAGGAACGAAGTCTTTCTTTAAGCAGAAGAGCCGGCTGCTACAGCACACACAGCTTAGTAATCCTGCAGCTCCTTACTCTCCACAGGTGCAACCAAACTGTGGACCAACAGAGCGTGTAGACAGTGGGCCTGTTGATGAAGGAGTGATGAAGCCAGTATCCTCTAAAGCAATCTCTACAGAAAGGAATGTGGCTGGGAACAGTGCAAACATGCTTGATTCTTCAGCTTACAACTCTCAGGAGGTGGCCCACAGGGCAACTGAGGACCGAGTGCTCTGTGAGAAGTGTGACTCCCTGGTTCCAGTGTGGGACATGCCAGAACACACGGACTACCATTTTGCATTGGAGTTGCAGAAGTCTTTTTTGCAGCCTTGTACTTCAAAACCCCAGGCTGTTCCTGCCGTGTCTCCTCAGGGCAAAAGAAATCCCAAGAGTCCCTTGGCTTCCAGTAATAAGCGCCTTAGGCCCCATGGCATGCAGACACTGGAGTCATTTTTTAAGCCATTGACACATTAGTGCTGCCCTGGGCGTGCTTTCCTATCTTATTTCTAAGAGATGGAATCATGTTGACTACTCAAAGGAATTATGAAATTTTTAGTACAAAATTTGTTTTTTTTCTTCCAATGGAATTCTGAACCTGCTGATGATCAAAATGTTTTTAATCTTTAGGGAGATAGTGTCATAAAAGGTATAAGGAACCTTGACAAACCCCCTCAGTTTTGTACTCTCTCACTTTCTCCCCTATAAATTTGACTAAGGACTAAACATAGGAGTGTAACTCAAAAAAATTGAAAAAGGGGAAGAAATGGGGCTGGAGATAGAGCTCACTTGTCTCAGACAGCATGTGCATGGCCCCATGCTCACTTCCCAGCTCCAGAAGGCAGATGCGGACTATTAAGATGGGTAAGTGCGAACAGCTAAAGTAATAGATTTAGTGTTTTTCTCAGCCATGCAGACGTTGGGATTAAATCTTTCAGGTTTTTCTGATAAATCACATGACTTTGAATTAGGTATGAATTCAGGTGGCATACATCTTTTCCCTATAAACTGGGTGTTTGAAAGATTTGAAATTCACTGTATTTAAGCAGGAAATTACCCTTTCCTTTGACTTTAGAGTGTAGCTTCTTCCCTGGCTAGATTTGTAGTTTCTTAAGGGCAAGAATTCTTGTGGTGCCTTACATGTAGAATATTCTTGATGTTGGTTGAATATATGTAGTAAATTAACCACACTGAGACAATAAAATGTACTCTCTGGGGCCTGCCTTGTATACTTTTACTCCCCTAATGTTCTGTTAATGTAAAGAAGTGCTTACCGGTGAGTTTTCTGATCCTGCGGTGGGAAGGCGAGACTTGTCACTCTGTGACCCTCCTACTGCACTTTCCTGTGTGCGGAGATCTAGGTGCATGCCGCCATGCCCATGCCACTGTCACCTCTCTTGGTTGTAAAGTAATAATGTTGTCAGGTGCTTCGGTGCACGATTTTAATCCCAACAGTTTAGAGGGTCAAGAAAGGGGAATCAGTCTGGAGTTAACATCATCCTAACACATATTAGTACTAACTGCCTAGCTTAACTTTTAAAAAGAGAAAAGTAACACGCCAGATGTGACTGTGGTAATTTTACAAGACGGTTCTGGAATTAAATTCCAGGCCATCTTAGGTAATACAATGAGACCTCGTCTCCAAAGACAGAAGCACTGTAGCAGAAACTCAGGTGTCTTAGACTCAGACACCTTAGAGGTCAGTTGGAGGGGTCAGGTGGAGGATGGCTTGTGGACCAGTAGGGCRAAGTTAGCAGTCTCCCTGTTGTACAGTCTACGGGATTAGTGCTGTAAACAGTGCTGAGAAAGTAGCACTGTGCTACAAGATGACCCTGCTTTCCTCAATGCTCATAGCTCCTAATAAAAGTTTTACCCACAGGCTTCTTAATAATTAAACAAATAGCATTCTCAGGATGGGGTTTCTCTGTGTCCTTGCTGTCCTGGAACTTGCTTTGTAGACCAGATTGGCCTTGAGTTTACAGAGATCTGCCTGCCTCTGCTTCAAGTGATGGGATTAAAAGTGTACCTTTGCCGGGCCGTGGTGGCACACGCCTGTAATCCCAGCACTTGGGAGGCAGAGGCAGGCGGATTCCTGAGTTCGAGGCCAACCTAGTCTACAGAGTGAGTTCCAGGACAGCCAGGGCTACACAGAAACCCTGCCTCGAAAAAACCAAATCCAAAAAAACAAAACAAACAAAAAGAAAAGTGTACCTTTAATAAAAATGTTTTTAAACCATATCAGCTATGGTGGCACACACCTATAACCCTAACTAAAGGAGAAGGCTGAGGTAGGAGGACCACCGAGTTAAGGCTACATAGCCAAGAGCCTGCGGAAAAGTACTAGAAACAGGGCTTGGGGGGATAGCTCAGTTGGTACCTAAAAGTCAGAAAGGCCTAGATTTGGCCTTAGTATATATGCCATGTCTGCAACCCCAACATTTGAAAGGTACAAAGGACCTGAGGTAAAGGTCATCCTTTATTACACAGTAAGCATGAGTCCAGCCTGGGCTAGAGACTCATCTCTAAAACGGTTCTGAAGGACAAATGCTATGCAGACTTGGACCACATGTACCATTTGTTTTGCTAGGATTAGTACTCAGAGTCCCTACTTCTAACAGACATTAGCCTTAGACCCTGTTTAATATGGGATAGTCAGAAAGCCTGGGAACAGAGCTCAGTCTGCTGTCTGGCTAGCACGTACAATGCCCTGGATTCAAAAATGTATGATAGTCTGAACACAGAAATGGGAAGGACTGAGGATTAGCTAAAGTGGTCCTCGATACCTCAAGAATCTAGCCTATAGCTGGGTGGTGGTGGTGGTGCACGCCTGTAATCCCAGCACTTGGGAGGCAGAGGCAGGCGGATTTCTGAGTTCGAGGCCAGCCTGGTCTATAGAGTGAGTTCCAGGACAGCCAGGGCTATATAGAGAAACCGTGTCTCGGGGAAAAAAAAAGAATCTAGCCTATAAATGAAAAAAATGTGAGGACTGCATGACCATCCATCCACCTCTGGTACTCGGTAGAGAGGGTTCCGCCCACTGTTCCCACTGGCAGGCACAACGTGCTATGTACAACAGAGCTAGCTATTTGAGCTGAGAAGGTCTTGTCACCTTATACTCTGTTCAAAGAATGATGCAAAACAAATCAGAACACACACAACGCAGATCCTATCGGGGAGAGGACAAGAATCAGAACACACAGACACACACACAGACAGGTGCCATCGATCCTATGAGACAACACTGAACCTATGGGAGAGAAGATAAGAACAGCCAATGAGATGACAGCTGACTTCTCCCAGTTATTCAGAGTTCACTGCAGAGTGTCACCTGCTTCTAATCCTGACAAGGATCTAGCCTTGGAGGCTGAACTTGTGTCTTAAGAACAAGCACAGAATGTCCAATAAAACATTTTTATTCTGTACAATATATATGTGTATTTAAATATATATACATATATGCAGAGAATCTTCAACAAATCCCTGAGTTCATGGGAACCCAGGATGCTAACAAAGGGAAAAGAGAGAGTTCATACCTAGAATAGGAAATATGACCTCTCCCCCTTTCCTCTTGGTTCCCAGCAACAGAGGGAAGGGGTGGTCACTACAAATTACTAAAGCAAGTAAAGGTTTTATGTTAAGAGAAGACTGGGGATAAGGACGCCAGGATGCAGACTGGGCGGGTCCTTTGGCTACCACACTATTCGATGTAGCACGGAAGCCAACAGACAACTGGAGGGATAGAAACTGACATGCAGCTGGCCTTCGGTGCGCCAAGTCTTAGCCTGGCAGCCCCGCGCCTGAGCCAGCACCACGAATAGCACCAAGTGGGGCCTCTGACAGGAGGGTCGGGAGACGGCCCGAGAGAAGGGAATGAAGCAGGGATATGCATCGGGACTCAACACAGGATAGGAGCACAGTCTCTCACGGTCTCTGTGCCATTTCTTCAGTCCCTGGGTCCACCACATGGCTAGGAGCACTGTCTTTTATCCATAGTCAGGTAGAGATAGGTAACTTACGTGGCCTTGAGAGGAGGTATAAAAAAAGAAGTGCTGGCAAGGGCCACCCCAGTTGTTGACAATTCCTGAAGTGCAGAGAGCACACCGGTGAGTCAAGCCCAGTCCTGATAGTGGGCCAAGATGGCTATGTTCTGCTCCCTCCAGTAGACAAGAACGTGCAGCCGCCAGGGTTACTGAACCACCCAGGGGGCACCCAGCTGTGAGCGCGGCCCAGAGTTGTCTTCTCCCTCAGAACTGCCCCTCCCTGGCCATACCAAACTTGACACCTCTCCAGAAATGTGGCAGGGAGCCAGTGGCAGCAGACACTCCTCTCCCTAGCCTATTAACACACAGAGCCGCCATCAGGGGCAGCATGGCCGCAGGTCACCTTGTGTATTGTAGGAACAGCAGTAGAGCTGTCTGGAGGACTCAGCCCATGCTGGCCTGGGCTTCTCCTGCTGTGATGGCTTGTACATCCGTGACGTGACCGATGCCCTTGGTGACACCCTCCCGGAACAGCAGTTTGGCGCCCACCTTCAGGTATTCTGGATGTTTCAGGAAACGGAAACGTACCACTGCCTTCTCCCCTGTCCGCAGCTTGTCCTTCAGGAGAAAAGTGGTCACGGCCCTGGCCCTGGCCAGTGCCTCCCATCCCATTCTCTGACAGCCTTGACTCTGGACCTGGGAGGCCCCCGAAGGGCTGCTCCCCACCCTACCTAGGCTTGGCTCCCTCTATGTGATCAGGGAGTCCCAGCCAGGTCTGAAGTTCTCCTGTATGGAGTCAGAATATGGACTTTCCCTGAAGAAATGGGACACGGCTGGGTCCCTCTCACCTTTGCGTGGATCTTTTCCACCACTGCTGTTTGACGTACGTTGCCCACATGGACTGTCACCTGGAATCCCCGCCGGAAAGTGGTGGCATGGAACAGTAGGACGATCTCGGCCTCGAACACTGAGCAGATGGTGGGATTCATCTCCGGGCTCACCATCACCATGCCCTGGGGAGGAATGGTCCAAGGTCCGAAAAGGGCAGTCAGCATCAGACTCTTTCCAGCCGCTCTACACCCCTTAGAACTCCTGAGTCCCCTTTTCTCCTACATACCTCCCAAGAAAGGCCTGAAGAGGAAGGCACCGTGGGAATTTAAGGACCTGTTTTGAATCCTACATCCTGTCTATATAGTCAGGCCTACCCTCCTAAGTTAGAGACCATGCTTCCTTGAATTTCTGCATCTTGCCGGGCAGTGGTGGCGCACGCCTGTAATCCCAGCACTTGGGAGGCAGAGGGCAGGCGGATTTCTGAGTTCGAGGCCAGCCTGGTCTACAGAGTGAGTTCCAGGACAGCCAGNTGCTTGGAAAAATACACATTCGATTGAGTTCATATATTTTCAATATTTACCAAGGCAAATTAAGGCAAAATTTGTGCCTAAAGAATCATAAACCAAGTGAAAAGCTTTTTTGAACTACTTTATATCTACAGACACATAAACTGTGTGTTAGTACAATGCAATCCATACTTATTTTATTACACAAAGACCTAAGTGTCACTTGCCCATCATTAGTGGTACACTATGATTACATCTTCCCAGGAAACCACCATATGAAACAGTTCAATATCACAACAGGGATATTGTGGCTTGATGGATATAATTTAGGAAAGTCACTGCTTTCAGTGACAATCCTACTTTTATGCATTTCATAGCATAAAAATTATTTAACATAATATATTGTCTACAAGAAAATTTCTCTTCACCATTTGCCTTTACAAATAAAGACCCAGCCATAAAAATTCAAATAAATTCAAAATTATAAACTGTTTACATTCCTCACAGCAAAATAACCGCTTATTATTTTATTTGTATTCTGTGTTTTTTTTTTTTTTGCTACTGCTATGCTAAAAATAGAAACAGTCTTGCAATATCCACCTTTAATTTCAAGAAACTCAGGCATCAATTTCAGGTTGTTAGTCTTTTTTACCCATGAGTGTCTTTTGATTCGTTGAAAAGCCCAGAGAAGCTGCTACAATGATAATGGAAAAACCTTATACATTTTCATTGACATCAATTTGCCACTGACATCACAGAATTGACAAGATAATGGTTTCCACGCAGGCTTCCATTGACACCATAACATCAGACCTGTCAGGCACAATGGAAGTGTCTCTTACAAAATCTATTGGCATTAAAAAGGGAGGAAAAGTAAATTCAGAGGGCTATGATAATATAATACTGTGTCTCTTACTGTTTCTAATTACCCTTAAATTTATCTAGATCATCATGAACTTCTCTAGCAGATACCACCTTTCACACACACACATTCCAGGAAGAGATAGGTGAGAGATAGGAAGGGAAGGGGTGACAAGGTGACTGGGATCCATGCAAAAATCCACTTTATCTGGAACTAACATCTACAGAGTACAATGCTCACTGTTCCAAACTGGGAACAGACTGTGGTAATGAGGCAAGAGACAAGAAACTCACACCAATTGGTATTTTAGGTTAATTGCTTATTATTAATACAGGGAGGTTGCACATTAGCTCTGTATAATTAGATAAAATTATGCAGTGTTTGGTAATTGTAGCAAAATTCTGCAGTTTGCTACAACTTTGTGCTGAACYAATATACAAAATAAAGGATTGCACTCCTTAAAAACAGATGTATAGTTGGCATATGCACAACTCGAGGCAGAAGATGATGTATGACAGATTTTTATTATTCCTGAGAGGTAAAGCTGACATAATCACATCAACATAACAGAATATTAATACAAGATTTTAAAGAACATTAKAGTTTGGGCTGGGGAGATGGCGGAGTGTGTAAAGTGCCTGTCCTCAAGTGTAAGGACCTGTGCTCAAACTCTTAGAAACCAGCAAGTCTTCAGTTCCAGATTTCCTAWGCCAAGGTGGGAAGTAGAGTCAGAAGAATCTTCAGAAGCTCCTGGGTAGAGAGCACTCACATGGACTACACAACAACAAACAACCAGAAGATCCTATCTCAAACAAGGTGATGAGGACCAACACCCAAGGATGTTCTCTGACATCTACATGTGACATAAGCCATGTACACCTGCACACACACACAAACACACATCCATGCACACACACTTATACATACWCATGTGAACRTGCAAATGGACCTGCATGCACAAAGAAATTTTTTCTAGTAATTTATTTATTTATTCATTTTAAATCCCAATCACTGTCAACCTCATTCAGGTTCCTCTCTCACACAGTCATTCTCCCTATTGCCACTTCCACTTCTCCTTGAGGGTACACTGGGTATCCCCCCCCCTCGCCTGCCCCCGGCACATCACTTCTCTGCAGGACCAGACAAGGCAGTCCAGTTAGGGGAATAGGAGA